>JAWZYT010007377.1:0-30121 GCA_034508575.1 Petrolisthes manimaculis | reverse complement strand
GTGCGTCCCACTGCCACACCTCACAAGGAACCAAAACACAGGCTGCTGCTCTGACTGGTTCAACTCTCACGGTAAGTTCTAAGAGTGTTGTGTTGTGCTGTGTTGTGTCTTCTCTCTCTATGTCATGGGGAACCTTTTGATCAGTACCGGTATGTGTTTATATTTGGGGTCTCTATAGTTTAGTAATATAAATAGTAATTATACAGCACTCCAATGTGTCTAGCCATTTCAACGAAATTGGAAATTTTCTGTTTTTTTTTCATAATGAGAATAATACGAGGTGACAAACCTGTAGTTTCCACTTTCCTCAATATTGGGTAAAATAATAATTATGTCATATATTCACAAATATCAACAGTATACAGAGGAGGAAAACAAATGCATGGACAGTTGAAGAGAAGAATGGGATCAACCCGGGTCCGAAGGAGATCCCAAATCCTTAAATTTAGCCCTTGCCACATCCTTGCAGGTAAACTCCACCTACTTGGAAAAAAATAATTTCTGCAAAAAACGATAATAGAAATTAAAGAATATAATTATAATTTGCGAGAGTGTCGCCATTTATGATAATTGCTGCCATTTTCAAGCTGAAACACAAACAAAATCAATTAACATGTGCGAAGTTTGTTATAAACATTCCTTCACTATATCGCCCTATTAATTAGTAAATCTATCTTGCATTCCCATTTGACCGAGAATTCAAACACAAATAAGTTAATAATGTAGCATCCAGTTGTAATAATGAGAGGGTGGCTGAGTAGCTTGTATTCTATTTTGGTAATTACTGTATAAATGAGTTTGAGATTCGAATCCTCTTAGAGGCTCGGACTCAAACAATGAATTACCTAATTACATGAGTTCCATTAGTTAATTATTATTCCACCAAAATCATTATATTTCTTCATCGGTACCATCACAGATTCGCATTTGAGATAAGTCTCTTATTCCCTATATTTTAAATGAAGAGGTTATGGAGGGAATAAAACTTTTATATCTCGAAACAGGTATATACAGTAATATCCCCTTACACAATTTCGTTAAATACCAAAATAAATAAGGGTTCTAAATTATAATGAGCACAGATAAGCATAACACAGATAGTTTTCATTATTCCTGAGATGAAGGAATGGGAAATCCTTATGGAGAAAAAATAATATTATTTCAAATTTGGTAGCACCTCGCTCTCAACAAAAAGCAGGTTTAGTTTAGGATTGGAGAAATGTCCAGTGAAATGTCTAGTGAAAAGTTTGACACATTCCCGCCATCAGGAGTATAAACTTCACTAGACGTCACAGAGAGAGATAAAACTGATTGGTTGAACACTCCGCTAATAAAGGCTAAAATAACACGTTCAAATCCGTAAAAAACTAGCGTGTGGAAATGCGTTAAAAAGTGATGGAATATTGATAATAATAATAATAATAACAATAATAATAATAGTAATGATAATAATAGTAATGATAGTAATAATAATAATAATAATAATAATAATAATAATAATAATAATAATAATAATAATAATAATAATAATAATAATAATAATAATAATAATAATAATAATAATAATAATAATAATAATAATAATAATAATAATAATAATAATAATAATAATAATAATAATAATAATAATAATAATAATAATAGTAATAATAATAATAATAATAATAATAATAATAATAATAATAATAATAATAATAATAATAATCGTAGCATATAATAATAATAATATATAGGTAAAATGTATAATATGCATGTATATATGTATATACGTCGACTTAATATCAGATTTTTTTTGTATTATCTTCTGATCTAGTCTATATGTACCGTACATAAAAATATATAAAAAATACAGTACAGGTATAAACAAATTATCAGAATTGCAACCGTTCTGAACTTATATTTTACTTTCATATAAAGCACAGTTATTTTAACAAAATGTAGAGATATATTTTATGATAATGTGTAGCCATAAAGCGTACAGAATAATATAGAGTATAATATACTTGTTATGTTCCAATCTACCCTTCTTGCCTACCATAAATTGATTAAAAAATATAGCCTCACTCATTTGATAATTTTGGTTCATTATTACATGTGTTCATCTTTCAATTTATATGTGGTGATGAATTTATATATGTGTGCATATTTTTATAAATTATATATATGTGTTTAAAAATAACGTAGTCTACACGCGCAAGCCCTGACACACACACACGCACACACAAATTCAGTTTGGTGAAGCCCCTCTTTGTAGTCCGCTCAAAATTAATGAAGTTTCTCTTGGCAAATCCCTGAAAAAATATATTCTTTTTCGAAAAATCTCTCAGTTTATTAACAGAGACCCGCGGATGAAAACTTTACCCTTTTCTGAGGTCACACGGCATGAGGGTCGGGCGGTGGTTAGCCGAACTGGTGGTGGTCAAGGGACAAAGGCACAAGTAGGTTTATATACCGGCGAAGATAAACTGGGGATCATTTATATATATATATATATATATATATATATATATATATATATATATATATATATATATATATATATATATATATATATATATATATATATATATATATATATATATATATATATATATATATATATAAAGAGAGAGAGAGAGTGAATAAGGCATTTCCCTTTTCCCAAACATAATAAATTTCCTCATGTCCTGGCAGAGGAAGTCTGCGTCCCTCCCTGGGGTGAATGGGGGCAAAACTTTATTCCCCTCCTTCCCTCAGGTTTCCTCTTGGTCAGGAAGAAGAAATGAAAAGCTAAATAAGTGACTGAATAATTCCCAGGGCCATGGCACAATGCTGTATGTTTGACAGAGTACCAGTATTAACGTCAATGGGATCGTATTCTTTTGGTACGTTAGTGCTCTTTGATTCCTCTAAAG
Source organism: Petrolisthes manimaculis (assembly GCA_034508575.1). Taxonomy (NCBI): domain Eukaryota; kingdom Metazoa; phylum Arthropoda; class Malacostraca; order Decapoda; family Porcellanidae; genus Petrolisthes; species Petrolisthes manimaculis. Next base: position 27,227 of record JAWZYT010007377.1, on the reverse strand, counting down.
CATGCCAGGAAACAGGATTATCTTAACTAAAATAATGGTAGCGTGTTAACTTGAATTGTTTAGAGGAATCAATTGTTCTAGATTTACCAGCACTGTAGTACCTCGCCTTTAAAGTGTGTTCCCAGAATGAATTGCACAAGAGGTCACTGTAATCACATGGATTGGTTGTCCAGTTTTTGTCTACTTAATTAAGGACCCTGTGATCGTGTATGAAAATTCGAGACTTCTGATTCCTCCTGACCATCCCACCAAACAAGCTCCTTCCGTATCGGTGGTGTTTCGTGGCAATATTTCAGACCCAGTTATCTTCAATTTTCTGACTACTTGTACATCTCAGGGTCCCGTAAAAAATATAAAAAAGCTCTCATGCTAACTCAGCGAGACGTATGCTTCACTGTCATGTATGGCTGATGAAAACTATACACCAACTGCAATACAGGCAATACTATTACACTGACGTTTTATGGCAGTAGATAAAATTCCAGTCCTAGAGTGTACAGTCGGTGGCAAAAGTACTGTCGGGCGCCCCCCCCCCCCCCTCCTCATCACTCTTCTTGAAGAAAAAAATAAAGGACGATCATGGAACTAACACATACGCCATGCAAAATTAAAATATTGAGACGGTGGATCTGTGATATTCTTTGATGTTTCAGTTCACGAACCACTGAAGCTTATTAATAATGTTTCCATATTGTGGTTCAAGACTTGGAGGATGTGACGTCAGGACTTTTGCCGCCGACTGTACATCAAATATGTTAGCAGGAGGTACCTTTATCGACGTTTTGTACTACTCTTTGTACTACTTCTTTCGGTCATAATGAAAGTATACACATATTTCTTTTTCGCCAAATGGTTTTTCAATGTTCGTTGTGTTTTATACTTTAGTACACACATCCTTTCTCTACTCTACTAAATGGTTATTCTATAATAATTATGACTGAGCTATTTTACAAGAAGCAGGGAAATGATTTTATATTATAAGTAAAAAACAAGTACTATTTCTCTCAGCAATCGTCTCAAATGATCCCCCATCGGTACGTACATCAGTCGCTTACAAATATTTCTGACAACATTAATGGTGTTTGTTTATTCAGTGGAAACAAACTCTTTCACTCTCAGTCGTCATTTTACAAGCACTCGGCAACGATTTCCCTCAAACCAACAAGTATTTCTGTCAACATTCGTATCAGGTGGATGGTTGAATAGTTTGCCCTTGCCCTTGTTGGGGTTGAAACTTCTGCGGTCGAACGTTTTTTTTTTTTTTTTTTTTTTTTTTGAGGCTGAACTGTTGTGCTAAACTGTTTGTGGCTGTTGCTTTTGTTGATGTTGTTGTTTTTTCTTTTCGTGTTATTTCTGTTTTTATTGGGGTGGGGACAGAGGCTATACACAATGTTCTGTTCCCAAATATATTTCGATAATTTAAATTGGGATATGATATTGTCTATGATTTAGATGCTACCTGATTCCTCCACTTTGTTTGGTATCACCGTTTGGAGGATTACTGTAGCCTCCACTTTGTACATCACAACTATATTATCACCATAATCGAACGTCACCACTCCTATCACCACCACCATCACCATCATCTCTATCACATCACCACTATCAAATACCAATCCCATCACACAGCATCACCACAATCAACAACACCACTCACCACCTCCACCACTCTCACAATACCACTCTCATATACCACCCTCATCACACAACATCACCACTATCACCACCACCACCACCATGAAACATCCTCATAACTATCACCACCAGCCCATCAAACACTCTCTACCTCAAACAACATCACAATCACCACCACAACCACTGGAAAGACACACACACAAAAATAATTAAGCATTCACAAGGGGCAACGAAAAAGTATTGGTCATAATATTAGGTTACAGAGGTGAAAGCAGGTTGCCAGTTCCCACAAACAACTCGGGCTTAATTCATGCTTGATTCATATTGCATCTCTTCCTTTAGTTCACGTGTTTTGAAATCCAGATTCGTACTCCAAGTCAAATGCGAGAGGTCTGTGTACGGCTCGAAGTGTTATGAATATTGTATCCTGAGGTACGAGTTTGTTTACACCCAATGGCTCTCGTAAATAGTGAATTATGTCTACATTTGGATGACACAAAAGTCTTTAGTTAGTTTCCTACTAGTTATAGGCTAAACATAACCCACGCCTAAGAACGCTAAGCATCAGCTAAGTATGTATTAAAAACACCTACACCCTAATCGATACAATAACAACATAAACGAGAAAGTAATACACAGATTTCTGCTTCAGTCACTCCTGTGTGTATTGAAACTTGTGTCCGCCTCCTTCCCCCCGAAAGATTTACCCTGTTTCTTTTCCCTTGAGAGTTGCATTTTTTTTTCTGTGGGTACGAGAATCCCCAAATCCTCTCCTTCCTGCTTGGAAAAATAAAGTGTTTTCTGGGGTCGTCGCCCCCGCTGACCCAGAGTAAAGACTGACAAGAGGCTGGTGGCAGGTCTCTGATGTCAGTTCAGTCAAGTCTATTTTTATTTTGCTTGTGGCTGAGCGAGTACAATTTGTTTTTTCTGTCAGTCTCTTAGTGAAGATAATTATTAGAATACTTTGTGGCATCGATCCCATTCAATTCTCATACAATTTGCAAACACCTAAGACAACAACTGGTAACAATTGTCACCTCTCAGTCCGATTGTTAATTTAGGCGAATTTCCATTTCAAAATATCTTTTGAATCGAGGTGTTAGTCTAAACGCTCTGTTTTTAATGGTCGTCTGTACGGTGTCTCATCCTGAATACAGCACCAGGAAATTATATAAAAATGTGTGGTCTATTTTTTTTTTAATGGAACAGAAATACTGGGAAAACACAGACGCCTGTATTGATTTCCCCTTCCTAAAAGCTGACACACACACACACACACACACCAGGAACAGCAAAAAGGAACAACAATAACACCGGTAACTCGCGTGCTTTTGTGTCTGTGTGTATATGTGTTCATGTGTGAGAGACTGTGTGTGCTTGAGTAATTTCCCGGCCATGTCTCTGTGCGAATGGATATCTGTGTGACATTGTGCGCGCACGTGTACGTGTGTGTGTATATGGACAGTACGTGCATGTGTAAGCGATGCAAAATTATAGTATGAATTATCCGCGAAAATAAAAAGTATAAAAAACTATTGACACATATGCAGTGTATAATCGCTTGTACAGTCACAGTCTAAAGTTTTTTATTTTCTCTGTGATGAATAATGTTGTCATGAATGAGACGTGCTTGACTCTTCTGCTTACTGTAAACCATGACACTATGTGTTATAGGAAACAATTTATTCTCATTCATATCGACATTAATATCTTCAGTGTTCACTCTAAATACAGAAAGGCTACAGGACCTTTGACCTTGACTATACTCAATCATATAATTTCTTGCTGCTTTTTATCAGTTTATATATTATTTATATTTACTTACGTTATAAATGTAAGGAGTTAGGTTGTCTCAGGCAGATAGAAGAGCAGTTCCAACTAAATTTTAATGTACATGAAAAATCTCAGTTAAATACATCATTATTCCCATGTGTTAGCAGGTAATCTTTAGCATGGTAAATATTTCTCGACTTATGCATCATACAGCAGGAGAAATCAATGTCTGCAGTGAGTGGATCAGCATTATCTAATCACACCCTCCAGGGAGCGTCGTGAATGGGTTATGTTGTTTACTGGTGTGGCCACTCAGGAGGAACCACGTCAGTAAATCTTTCAGCCCTCCCAGCCTCGACTACAAGGCACACAGTTCAATGATGTAAATGTGTCCGGGACGCTGCATGGTAACTCAGGCCACGGAGGCAGTGCAAGGGGCAGGTCAACACTGAGTGAGGAACAGTGTCGCCGTCAGCATCCCGTCATCACTACCCATTTATAGACAAAAGGGGAACGGAGGGGGTCATCAGAAGGGTTGCTGGGGGGGTGACAGGGTGGGCTGGAGAAGAAATGAACTGGTAAGTGTGTGTGTGTGTGTGTGTGTGTGTGTGTGTGTGTGTGTGTGTGTGTGTGTGTGTGTGTGTGTGTGTGTTCGAGAATATTACGAAGTGAAGTCATCACACTATAGGACTGAACGCGTGAGCTGGAGCGAGAACACAAGTTTATCATACTAAAATAATCAATCTGTAATGTTCTCACACAATTTTTGTTTGATTATTATTTTAAGTAAATAGAAACATACAATTATAAACACAGAACCCACTTGAATAACTCGGCTTTGTGTCAAGGGAAGGGTACAAAATGGTTCTTGGTTTTTGCTAATAAAAAGATATCAGATGCGACCTTCCAATTGTAGGACAAATGTTTTTATAGCTCTTGTTTTGAGAAAAAGTTTCTGATACCGCTTGCTTAAGACTCGTAAATAACTCAAAATAACAAACAGAGAGGAATGAATGAAAGCTAGAACGGAATGTATGGAAGGAAACACGGAATGAATGAAAGCCAGAGCGGAATGAAGATAGAAAAAAAAATAAGACTAGCCAGATGCCGGTGATGCCAAGTATTGCCCGAGTGTATAGCCTGGAGTAGACTGGTCTGGTACATACACCCCACGACTCTCCAGGCTGACTAAATAATTCACGACGAGGAAAAGGTGCGCCCACTTGACACCTTCCCTCCCGCCGCTCTACACCAAGGAGACAAATGTTCAGGGAGGTTTTTTTTTTTTTTTTTTTTTAAGTAAACATCGCCGAAGAATCACACACACATAATAATATATATAAAAGGATTGACGATGATGAAAAAGCATAAAGCTGAAAACAATTCCTGCATAAAACAAGAACATGAAGGAAAACCCTTCAAAAGCTCCGGCTCTTAATGATTCAAGTGAAATAATAAAATATCCATATGTAAAGGTCTCAAAAATATTAATTATGTTTTATTTGGATTTTCGTATTCATATTGTTATATTGAAATTTTGAAAATGAACCCTTTTTATTGAGGGTGAACCCCTCGGTTGAACCCCCTCTCTGTTGAACCTCTTAAATATTAGTTGAACCCCTTTTAAGAAGTGGTCACCCCAAGAAGAAAAAATTATAATAATAATAATAAATGATTCAATGTCGGTAAAAGAAATTGGATGAGAGTGAGTGAGTGAGTGAGTGAGTGAGTGAGTGAGTGAGTTGAACCCCTTTTAAGAAGTGGTCGCCCCAAGAACAAAAACAAGAACAATAATTCGCATAAAACCTAAAGCTCTCGGCTTAGGCCGGAGCTAAAAAAGAAAGATTGAAAGTAAGTAGAACTGCCCCCACTTCAAAAAAATTATTAACAAGTAGAGTGCAAGATTTGAGTGGAGAAAATAAAAATTATATTACTATAAAACTAAACTGTGATACGATACGATGGACTGAACATTGTACGTTTTCTGGACGCGTGTGCGTGTGCGTGTGTGTGTGTGTGTGATTATGGTTGAAACGACATCATTCATATCACTGGAACAAAATTTCTGGTCATATGATACTGTGTTGAAAAGCCCAGCATGGTTGAGTCTGTAGATAAAGGTGAATAAAATAATGCCTATTTAAACAGGAACAATCAATGACAAAATCTCTCTAATACCTTTTTCCTTACCTCAAATAAATGATAAGGAAACAATGGAAATATCTCCCTCAACACTGTTCTTGTTTACATTATTATTGTGTTAGATATTTTACACTTAACACCTGGGTACATTGGAGGAATGAGAAGGCATAAATTGTAGTTTTGTAGTTCTTGTTTAAATTATTATTGTGTTAGATATTTTACACATAACGCCTGGGTACATTGGAGGTAACAGAATGCATAAATTGTAGTGTTGTAGGTCAAGTGTTGAAAGTTCAGCTGCTGACGGTATGTGTTTATTTTATCAAGTGTGGAGTACAGGTGTTCATAATCACGTTTTAAATATTTAGATGCAAACAACAAAGGAATGACATTTAATAAGGTGAAGAAACCAAAGTCTAGATAGAATGAAAGTTCAGCCATCACATGGGATTATTTTTGTGAGTAAGGCTAAGGGTATGTATGTATGTATATTTAAGCCAGATGAGATATTAGGCGCCGCAACAACGAAGTCATATAGCGCATGGAGAAGGTATTTGAGAGGTGAAGTAACCAGCAGGAAGAAACTATTGCTCACATCACTACAAGGACCCAGATGAGAAGGTCAGGTATAAAACAGAAGGGTAAGTCACCAGAAAATTGTTTGGGCAGAGAAACAAGGGTATATATTTATTTTACCAGTAGTAGAAGGCAAACTTAAAGGGTCAGCAGGCACAGTTTATTTACACACTGACGACCAATGTGTGTTTGTTGTTGCACCAGGTTTGAAGAGGACAACAACAGTAGTTTGGGAAAGACAACCACGGAATGTGTGTGTGTGTGTATGTGTGTGTGTGTGTGTGTGTGTGTGTGTGTGTGTGTGTGTGTGTGTGTGTGTGTGTGTGTGTGTGTGTGTGTGTGTGTGTGTGTGTGTGTGTGTGTGTGTGTGTGTGTGTGTGTGTGTGTGTATGCGTGTGAGCGTGTGTGTGTGTGTCAATATTGTATGTTCATGAGTGTATGAGTCAAAATTGTCTGTGTGCATGCATAATTATATATGTGTGCCATAATCATACGTGTGCTTTGGTGAACATGTGTGTGTGTGTGTTTGTGCGTGTCCAAACGATTAATTTCTGTTATGTGTGCAAATGCATGTCTTTCCGAGAGCGTGCCCTAGTGTTGCAGCAGACGAAATCGGTTCTCCAATTAGGCTGTACCTGGTATTTACGACCTACGGCAGCGGCGATAACACCTCTCCCACGATCACGCAGCGCGACGCAATGGACAGGTTTAATCAATACAACACGTTCGGCGCGCCATCCCGTTCGGCGTAATCATAGTCATCAACCCGAAAGATCACAGCAGCTCGAAATTGTGCACCAGCCAGCCCCAGGGAAAACAAGTTGAATTTACATTTTTACTTGCAGTGCTGGGCGGGTGGAATGGGAGGACTGTGTGTGTGTGTGTGTGTGTGTGTGTGTGTGTGTGTGTGTGTGTGTGTGTGTGTGTGTGTGTGTGTGTGTGTGTGTGTGTGTGTGTGTGTGTGTGTGTGTGTGTGTGAGTGTGTGTGTGTGTGTGTGTGTGTGTGTGAGAGAGAGAGAGAGAGAGATGTGGGACTGGCGGCTGACCACTAATGCACACTGCCACAAAACAGGCACACAAATATACAGTACACACACAAACACACACACACGTACGGTTCCAGACCAATCGTAAATTTTCACCCACCCCTTCGTTTATGCACATGGCAAAAGGTTCCAAATGCACAGACATTAAACACTGTTTGTAAATGGATGTATAATATTTTACAAATCTTACACGAATAGGGAGGAATGCTATGGGGAATACTTAGTTATAGAGGATTTTGCTTAGTATATTAAAACGAAACTACACAGATTCATTTTTAACCAATAAGACCTTCAATAAAGATCTCGTGGTGATTTTACAAACAGAGATATATAATTCTCTGTGACTGTGTTGTGTAGTGGGAGATAAAAGGGGGACAGTGGTTTGGGAGGGGATGGACAGGAGCTTAGTGTGAAGGCCGACTGTAGAGAGGGAAGAGGGGATGGTGGTAGAGGAGAAGAATGTACTGGTAGTGTATAGTAGACGGAGGATGGGGGGTGGATGTTTACAGAGAGATAAACAACCTTTCTTTCTCGACATTTCTTACCTCTTACAATGCTTCTTCCCTTTAATTCACAGGAGTGTAATAATGTTTGTCCTCTCACCTTAACCTGTTCAAGTTTAAGAAGGCAAGTTTAAGCAGTAATTTTCATGGTGTGGATGTGGTGACAAAAGCGTTGAGAGGAAGGAGAGGGGGAAAGGAACAAAATAGGAAGGCAGAGTACATTGTGTGTTGTGGTCCTCGTCGTTTGAGGGGAAGGGAGAGAAAAGGAGGCAGGAGCGTATACAGAGAAAGAAAAGAGGCCGTGAAAGACAGGATGTGGTAGGCAGTTAAGTCTGTAGGGGTAGGCTAGAGGGGAGGGAAAACATTGATGTACTGAGTGGAGGAGGTGGTAGTGAAGGACGTGAGTGTTGACAGTGTGGCAAGCTAGGGATGGCAGTAACGTAGTAGCGAAATATGGTGTGGATAGGTTGAGGGGGTGGTGGTGGTGGTAGGAGCAGGGACGTGGAGGCAGTGGTGTGGAAAAAGGCTGTACAGGAATGTGGGAATAGGGGTGGGGAATGGAGGAAGATGAGTGTGGGAAGAGGAGGTGAGTGTGGGAAGAGGTGAGTGTGGGATGGGACGACACAGTGACCCACATGAGCAGGCAAGGCAATGCAATGAGGGGAAAGCATTGGCTGATTGGAAAGGGGAGGCAGTAAAGAACGAGTAGGGGGGACGGAGGAATCGGGAACAGGAGGAAGAAGGGAGGTAAAAACAGATGTAAAGGAGAGAATGAGAGGTATGGGGAGGGGGGCAGGAAGGCAAGAGAAGGTAGGGAAAGAGGTAGCAAGAGAGAGGGAGAACAGTGGTAGAGAAGGAAATGTGAGGAAGAGGAGAAACAAAAATAGGGAGGGATTAGGATGAAGGAAAGAAGACATAGGAAGGGAATAGAAGGGAGAAGCTTAAGGAAGAGAGAAACAAGAGAAAAGGAAAGTGAAATAGAAGCGTAGCAGAGAGAGAGAGAGAGAGAGAGAGAGAGAGAGAGAGAGAGAGAGAGAGAGCGAGAGGCAGTAGTGGGGACAGCAGGGGTGGCGGACTGACGGTATGGGGTGTTTTGTTTGAGTTGGCAGCGACAGTGGTCACACGTTATAGTTAGCACCACCAGTTTGCCTGACCACACACACACACATACACACACACACACACGTATATACGTTTTATGTATGCCTTATATAATTCTCACACGCATATATACATTTACACTCACACACACATGCGAATTCACACATACACACACACACACACACAGAGTAATCATTAACCCACCCACACATTCCTGGAAACAACATTACACCTACATTCATAACCAAGGACACAGAAGTTTTAACCACACAATCACCACCATACATTGGAATTACAAGAGATGAGCCTCCCCTTCCCTTCCCCTCCAGGCCAACCTACTGAATATCCATGTACTTATCCTTGTTGGTACAGTTGCCAATTTAGAGGTTATCAAAGGCAGCAGTGTAGGCTTCAGATGCATTTGAGTAATTTTCTGGGGTATCTGAAGTGACAGAAATATCTTATGTGGACGAGAACCACCACTAAGCATTCTCAAGTCCCTTAAAATATCTTATGAACATTAAAATTATGACTGGTTGGATGTAGAAATTCCGCTGAACTGCCATCATTGCCTGAGGCTCGGAGTGCAGAAGACTCACCCCTGCCATGATTATCGTCCAGTGAACAAATTAGTGTGGTCACTTCTACACGCTCTCTGAGTCGTACCCTTATATTCCGGTGATACACGTCATAATGTGAAGGAACAGCGTGTATACAGCACATAAACTCCATCCGCTAATACGCATAAAGAGACTTTTGTATTGATTATCAGGCTCCTGCACATACTTTGACATAGCTGAAGTCAGGCAACATCTATGCTTCCACACATCCACACATGGACCATATCGAATATATTTACCCATATAGACATGCATACGTATAGTGAATAATAAATGTAATGCCCGGAAAATTACTGAAAGTATCGAGTATATAACAAGCAATTCTACCCTGAAATGTAGGTGGTTAGTGGGTTACGGTGGGATTCGTTGTGTGTTACGTACTTATCAAATATAATCGACGGCATAACATTTATCTTTCATTATACACCTACTGAACGCTGAATATGGAAAGGTTGCAAGTTAATTCTGTAAAACTATCGAAACCATCGAGTTACTCCCATTAATTATAAAGTAGCTTGCCTGGTATTTTCTATATTCATGCTGCATATCCCAGCACTACTATACATTGTGTCCAAACCCCGAACCATTATTCATCTGTTGGTCCAAATCAACTGTAATAAATAAAATATAAGAAATGCTATACATTTCGATGAAAGTGGGTCAAACAGACAATCAGATGCTGACACACACTAGCATGTATATCACACAAGTATAACATATACGTATACAAATATCGCAAGCGTATACTCACACATACATAAGCACACATCACACTTCCACTTGTCCACAAATTCACACACAGACAAACACAACGGAAACACAAATATATCCACTCATAGTTGTACACACACACACACACAGACACACACACACTGTAACGGATCATAATACACTTAAATCACACGTACAGTACATCCACACGACAGTAAAAATGATTGTACACTCCCTGGCGGCAGTGTATTGACAAACCTGACACCAGTATGGCTCCCTAGGTATGTGGTTCACCATTCACGGTACAAGGGAAGGGGAGGAGGCGGTAGGGGAGGTGAAAGGGTTTTATTTTTTAACAATATTATCGATGTTACACTCTCGACTACAGCACTTTTCTTCTCCCTTTATAAATTCGTCAGGTTTTATTCAATTCATATGTAACTGATGCATTACTAACATATTTGATCATAGATAAAACTGGGATGGAAAGGAGTAGCCTATATGACCTTGATATTCTGCGGAACATGAACATTTTAAATGAGAAGAGTATGCTTGTACAGTTTAGTAAATTATTGAAATAGATCAAATCAGCGTCTTCATTCATCTTGGGTAATGGGGCCACAATCCTAGAGATTTTCGTAGAAAGTCTACGGACTTTGGTCACCGCGTTTCAATATCTCACCAAGTCTTACGTTTACAAATTTCAGTACAGATACTTTATACTCAATTACGGGTATATATATAATTTTCGTAACTGAGTCGACAGTAGACTCTTTTGCCAGCAGGATCATCTAATAACTAGTGTTATGACCACTCTGATAATTATAGTTTCCGAAGGATTCACAACAGACAGCCATAAAGTATAAAGGTGCATGAGCTCTGCATTACATCATCACTCATGCACCATTACAGCACTAATATATCGCTTTGCTGAATACTTTGACCATTTATGTTAAAAAAAGTTACTTAAAAAAAAAAAAAAAAAAAGTTACTTAAAAAAAAAAAAAGTTACTTAAAAAAAAAAAAAAATTACTTAAAAAAAAAAGTTACTTTAAAAAAAAAGTTACTTAAAAAAAAAAAGTTACTTAAAAAAAAAGTTACAAAAAAAAAGTTACTTTAAAAAAAAAAAGTTACTTAAAAAAAAAAAAGTTACTTAAAAAAAATGAAAAAAATAGTTACTTTAAAAGAAAAAAAAAAGTTAATTAAAAAAAAAAAAAAAAAAAGGTTACTTAAAGAAAAAAGCAAAAGTTACTTTAAAAAAAAAAAAAGTTACTTTAAAAAAAAAAGTTACTTAAAAAAAAGTTACTTAAAAAAAATACTTAAAAAAAAAAAGTTACTTTAAAAAAAAAAAAAGTTACTTAAAAAAAAAGAAAAAAAAAGTTACTTTAAAAAAAGAAAAGAAAAAAAAGTTTCTTTAAAAAAAAAAAAAAAAAAAGTTACTTTAATACACATGAAATCATATTTGAAAATTATACACAAAAACATTTATTATATGTACAAATTATATTAATCTCTCAGGATCATTAGATTCTTATCATAGTAAGAAATTTATTCACTGTTGTGTTAAATTATTTGAAATTGTCGTCATATTGCAAGTTTCACGGTTGATGCAAATGAACGCAGTCTGGAGTGATAATACAATATAAATTCTTTCACGCTAACAATCAACAACAAAGGATGTGAAGAGTTTGCCTAATTAATCAACTTACTGCGATATTAACTCCCTCTCCTTCAGCATTACACTTTCTCATCTTTTTATTTTCATATCTCGTCTCTCCATTGTTCTCCCTCTTCTTTCTTTCTCCGTTACTACTCTTTGTCCTTCTATCTTCCTCTCTTACATTTTTCATTCCAATCGACAGCAGAACAGTTCTCACTCATCCTAAATACTTTTTTTTTTCATGTAGCGAACAATAATTCAACCGATTATATTATGTGATACGTGATATATATATATATATATATATATATATATATATATATATATATATATATATATATATATATATATATATATATATATATATATATATATATATATATATATATATATGTGTGTGTGTGTGTGTGTGTGTGTGTGTGTGTGTGTGATATGGCATAAGAGAACAGCTCAACTTAGATCTCAGTTTATTTATCCAACGCCTACATAACCTATCGGTAATATAATCCAAGCAAGCAGGCACCACGCTGATTGGCCACCGCAGAATTAAATTAGACATGTCGATAAATATTTAAAATGTGATTAATTAGAGTCCACCAGGTTGGCAGGTATATGGGAGGCCAGGTGCATTGACGATCATAAATATCATCGGTGTCAATTAGGTGGTTTTATGATTATGTAGCCGATAAGGAACAGATATATATTAGGTATATACTGTATAATATGAGTCAGGTCATACATATTATTAAGATGTATCACGTCGAACAACAGAAATGTATAATTTCATTTTTAGTATATTTCGTTTTATAAAGTACTGTATATTGTGTGTGATCTCGGTACAGTAAACTGGATACTGATGAAAAAGTTTGTAAAATGTTGACAAGTGGCGGGACGGGAGACTGGGAGCTTCGGAGGGTGGAGGGAGACGAGTAGCAATATAGGTTATTGGAGCAAAGAGGATTTACTTATTTTCTCTTAATATCTTTTATCACCATTGCAAATTTTGTTTTAGCTTCTAATAGTTTTTTTTTGTGGAATGTAAACGTTTGGTTCGTGAGAATGAGGATGTATATATTCTAATGTCAGCAAAACTTTTTTAAGAAAATAATTCTAAATTGCACACTACGTCACCATTTTAGATCCTGGAGTATGTTTGTGGAATCAGAAGCCCTATAATTCCCTCACGAAAGATTATCCCCTGCACTCCATCACTGCCAACGTAAAGGCCTCAAAAATCACTCTTGGCACACCAAACAATATTTAGACCATCAGCCTTGAACACACGTAATTGCTTAATGTGCAAACGTGCTGATGAGAGCTTTGGCGGTAATGAGCCACACAGACCTTTGCAAACTATACCTCTGTCAACTGGGTCATCAATCTGGGCCTCCATTAGTAAGTCATCCACCCAACTCAACAAACATTTGATGCTGTGAATTGAACCAACAAATGATAGTACTGGTAGCCGACTGACTGACTGACTGACTGACTGATTCTGGAATTAATTGGATTTCTGATTGATCTAATTGACTGACAGGCTGATTGATAGACTGACTGATCTATTAACTGGTGGATTAATTGCCTGACTAACTTACTAGTTGACTGATTGATTGACTGGCTGACTGGCTTACATTCCAACTGACTGACCGACTGTTTGGACCATATCATCTTCCCTTCCATAATATACAATCCTTACTTCACCTACTCAACTGTCTGCTGAGAAATGAACCATACGTACCGGGTTTTAATTAAGGTCCCTTCTATTATGCTATCCCTTCTTCAGCTCGTCAACATGCCCCATTTTATGCTTCTGTACTTTTTCCTCTGCCACTCCCTGTTGCAGTGTCAATATCCAACCACCAGCCTTATCAGTTCCCAAGTCCTGTAACCTGTCTACAGCCAAATTGTTCTTTCTTTCATTCATTCACTCACTCACTCACCACCCACTCTTCACTCACTCCTCGCTACCCACTCCCCACTCCTCTCTCTCTCTTTCGTATTCCTTCATTCCAGTTCTTCTTCTCATGATGCTCTTTGATGTCTCTCTCTGTATAATCTGATTCTGCATTTTCCCTCTCTCCCTCTTTCTCCTTTTGCTCTGATTTTTATGTTTTCCCTTACATGCTTCAATTTTTTCTTCTCTATTTTTAAGCTATTCTCGTTCGACTCTCGACTTTCTCTACCAGTTGCATTATACGCGGATATTTTACAGCTATACCCCCCACATAATTTCCATTTCATTTATATATTTACTATGTCTGTCTCTGTCTGTCTGTCTCTCTCCCTCCCTCTCCCTCTCTCTCTCTCTCCTGACGCCAAGTTAGACTCAATAAGGAAGACATTAACCTTCTCACAGTGCTTCTTTGCTCACCAGCCTCTAGTCCACATCTTTCTCCACTTCTTTCTCTTCCACCTCCTTCTCCTCTCCCGATTATTCTCTCTCTCCCGCCACCTCCTACTTTCTACCTCGTCTTGCTCGTTGTATTCCTCAGTGTCATTTTCCTTCTTCTGTCCTTTTCGTATTTCTGGTATATATTCCTCCTTCTCTTCCTCCTCTTTCTGGCAACCACCACGTACATTTTGTTATCTTGGGCCTTTATGTCCTTTTTATTACTCATTTCCCCTTCCTTGTCTGTCGTATATATAAGTATGAGAATGTGTGTGTGTGTGTGTGTGTGTGTGTGTGTGTGTGTGTGTGTGTGTGTGTGTGTGTGTGTGTGTGTGTGTGTGTGTGTGTGTGTGTGTGTGTGTGTGTGTGTGTGTGTGTGTGCGTGTGTTTCTGTGGCTGCTTGAGTAAGATCACCTATCATTTCCCATGTATCCTTTCTTTTATTTTCACTCTTTATATTTTACTTTAGAATAGCTGCATGATTAAATTGTTCTCGGTTAATTTTGGCCAAGACAATTCAGGAACACTCCACCAAAGGCCAAACTATTTTAAGGGACTCTTGGTATACTGTAGTCTGAAATTTGTAGGCTCCTGCTTCCTCCATACTGTACTACTGAACATCCTAGAGGTGACCACTTGAATGACCTGAACATAACCCCCTGAATTACCTGAACGTGACCCCCTGAAAGACCTGAACGTGGCCCCCTGAATGACCTGAACGTGGCCCCCAGAATGACATGAACGTGGCCCCCTGAATGACATGAACGTGACCCCCTGAAAGACCTGGATGACCCCCTGAATGACCTGGATGACCCCCTGAAAGACCTGGATGACCCCCTGAATGACCTGAACATAACCCCAGAAACAGACAAGCTACATCAACACTAACACAACTACATTACTTAACTATACTTATTCCACACAGGGATAACTTTAAGGTTATAACGTATGAAAGAAACTATATAAGGAAGGATGTACGATGAATAAAAAAGAGTTAACTGTACTTATTCCTCACAGGCTGGTATAAATTTATTTAATAAACGTATGAAAACATAGTATAAGGAAGGCTGTATGATAATAAAAAAATAAAAAGAGACAAAAGTGGATGAAATAAGAATGTACATGGGGGGAAAGTTGTGTTAGACAGAAATGGGGTGGAATGTGTGCCTGTAGGTGTGTATTGATTAGAGGTGCAGCTGCGGTGGGAAGAGGAAGACTTGGGACACCCTTGAATATATCGTCCCCCTCCACCACCACCAACCAAGCTCCCCCGTCGGTCTCGCTAATTGTTATCGGCAAGGCGGCACACGTCATACTTTACTGGTCAGGCCGAGGACAAGGAAGGCCTTAAACTCGTCCCCCCAAGCCTAGATAAAACAACCCTAGAGACCGAGAGGGATTAAGGCCGCGACTATCCCTTGGCTCAGTGGACGTAGGTTTGAACGAATATTACCAGCAAGTTGCCTTTCTCTTCTCTCTCTCTCTCTCTCTCTCTCTCTCTCTCTCTCTCGCTCTCTCCTCTCTCTCTCTCTCATCTCTCTCTCTCGTCTCTCTCTCTCCTCTCTCTCTCTCTCTCACTCCTCTCCTCTCTCTCTCCTCTCTCTCTCTCTCTCTCTCTCTCTCTCCTCTCTCTCTCTCTCTCTCTCTCTCTCTCTCTCTCTCTCTCTCTCTCTCTCTCTCTCTCTCTCTCCTCTCTCCCTCTCTCTCTCTCTCTCTCTCTCTCTCTCTCTCTCCTCTCTCTCTCTCTCTCTCTCTCTCTCTCTCTCTCTCTCTCCTCTCTCTCTCTCTCTCTCTCTACCTGTCCCGTCCTCTACCTTCTTTTACCTTCCCCGGGCCATGTAACCGCGATTCATTATAAAGAGCACCGAAAGAACTCAAGGGGTCGATTATGGCACCATTTAAACCCATTTATTTCGTTCTTCGTCATTTCGTCCTCCGTTCTCTGGCCAAATTAGTGCCATATAAAATCTAAACTTCTGAACATTTGTTGGACGAGGGACAAGGCATTAGAATTGACGAGATTTTGTGATATACGATAAAATTATCAGTATTTTTAGTTGTGAGTGAACTTTGAAACAGGCATCCCATTACCAGTCAGTATTGATGAGGCCTGTTTCCTGACCCGATTAAGGACCGCTGCATGAGGGAAGAGTGAGTGAGTGAGTGAGTGAGTGAGTGAGTGAGTGAGTGAGTGAGTGAGTGAGCGAGTGAGTGAGTGAGTGAGTGAGTGAGTGAGTGAGTGAGTGAGTGAGTGAGTGAGTGAGTGAGTGAGTGAGTGAGTGAGTGAGTGAGTGAGTGAGTGAGTGAGTGAGTGAGTGAGTGAGTGAGTGAGTGAGTGAGTGAGTGAGTGAGTGTGTGTGTGCTTCGTGGGTACAGGTGAGAGGGACGACATTGGCATTTACCGAGGGCCATTTTATTACGATGTGTGATTAAGGCAGGTATTCTTCCACCACTTTCCCCTGAACCTGGAAATTACTGTACCACTTACCTAGGCTTTGTTTAATGTGTGTGTGTGTGTGTGTGTGTGTGTGTGTGTGTGTGTGTGTGTGTGTGTGTGTGTGTGTGTGTGTGTGTGTGTGTGTTTGTGATAGTGCGTGTGTGTGTGTATACTTTGCTGTTCAAATAAATTAATATATACCACAAAACAATCTAATATATAAATATGTTAAGAGATCAATAATGCCTACAATCCTTATGAATTGAGGAGTGCATAGTATAAAGTTAAACTACACAGAACTAGACATTTTCACATTTTCACTTATGTAAACACACGCTGAAATACATTAATGGATGGACTCACCTTCTCTCTCTCTCTTGCTTTCAACCCCACCCCCCACCCCCCACCCCCTCTCTCTCTCTCTCTCTCTCTCTCTCACACACACACACACGGGCAGGCGGCCAGATTCTCCCTGCCTGCCCACATTATCTTTATTAATAATGAAGCCCTCTCCCATCTGCACCCCAAGTCTCCCACAATCTCCTCAGTGATATGCATAAACACAGAATTAATATGCAGCCCACAATAATTCCTAGACAGACTCACGGACCACCCTGCACACACACACACACACACACACACACACACACACAAACACACACACACACACACACACACACACACACACACACACACACACACACACACACACACACACACACACACACACACACACACACACACACACACACACACACACACACACACACACACACACACACAGACACACACACCACACACACACATTCATATTATATACTCTCATCCTCTCTCATAAACACATACTTTCACACATAAATACTTACATCACCTCCCCCCCCACTCTCTCTCTCTCTCTCCCACACACACACACACACACCGAGCCCAGTGGAGTCGTGTATGTTTATGGGTACTGTACTTTGCCCCGGCTACCTGTTGAAGAATAATTACACACCGCTGACGGAAATGGGATGCGTGTCAACACAGAGGTGACCATAATAATATTTTTTTTTCATTTTCCTTTTTTTTTTTTTTTTTTTTTTTTTTTGCATTCTGAAATTTAGGTGTTTGCATACAGTACTGCCTCACCACGTCACATTACATCATTACATTCTATATTGTTTGAGGGTGAATGTGGTGGTGGTACATTTACCGACACATGAGACAGACACACCCTACCTAAGACTGGGCGCCTCATTGTGCATAGGGTATGAGGATGGTATCGTTGTACTGTATACATAATATTGCGTTATCTAAATACAGTACATCAGGGCAGTGGGGAAATACACTTTATGCTCACTAAGAACTTGACATTTGTTCATTACTCAGTCGGTATTAACGCAACAAAAATAACAATAATAATAATAATAAAAATAATAATAATAATAATGTTCAATGCCAGGTGTACTTTAGAAGATGCATTTCCAGTTCCGTACAATTTTCAGGTGTTGTACAATAAAGAGAACTTCACAGACAAATGTATGATGGTTATTGTAGCATTTGGTATAATGATAAGTGAATATAAATGAAACAATACAGAGTAAGGCAAACAGCAGCACGATATCAAACAGAAGCCATATTAAACACCATTTGTTGTGACTTTAGACGTTGTTTACCAGATATTGCTGTAAATCTGCTGTATAGAGTTAATAATATAGTGTCAAATACAACAAAGCCTATTCAATTGATCAGTCCTTCTCTGTCTGTGGTATTACCGAGCCGGGAAACACACTGGAACGATCAGCTATATATATTTTGTATCTGACAATAGATGTACTAGTGATTGTTATAATAAAAACTAATACCAGTTCAAATGGATCTAGTTGGCCTCAAGCAGAGAGATTGAAATAGAATAAGCCAGGATATAAGCTACGTGGGGATTATCTATTGGGAGAGAGGGACGGGAGGGAGGACATACTGAAAGGGGGGCTACTGATGCCTTCAAACTATATTATACACGAATACAGACCCCAATACCATACTCGTACACTGAGGCATTAGTCTGAATCCTCATAATTATAATTACAGTTCACCCACACGGCATATATCAATCATCAATCCCTTACCTTGTGACAAATATATATCCTTGCTAGACAAAAGGGAGTCATCAACGTAATGAATTGAACTCAAAATAATAACTCTGATGAAGTGATAAAGGAAGAGGATTTATACACATACAAACACAATTACATCATTTTACAACGTACGAGTGGTGTGAATGTTTTGACAAGGGTTCTATCACATGTTCCTGTCACACCCAAACTCAGAGAAAATATAGTTTGGAATTCAATTACATGGAGGACAAACCGACGGAATATCATCATAGAATCAAGAGTCTATACAGTATATAATCGACAGCATTCATGTTATCTAAATCTAAACCAAACGAGCACACACACACACACAAACACCCACCCACACACACACACACACACACACACACACAGCCACAGACAGACAGACACACCCACACATTCACACACACACAGATACACATATATACGTAACAAACCATCAGTAGGAAAGTCAGCATTCAGCGTTGTTTGCCGTGTCCGTGGTGTGACATTTACTCAGATAAAAATAAAACACAAAATACCCAGAACTAAACACGGTGGTGATATATTTTTCGGATCTACTCACAGTTACAGCGACCGTCCACACTGGCGATACTGTTAACACGTCTGACCTGAAAAAAGAAAAGATAAATGTTAACCAGGAAAAAACTTAAGAAAATAAAAATAAAATGGCAGTGTGGGTAAAATAGAAGAAAAAAAATGTAAATTGGTACTGACTAAAATGTTGATATTATTTAAGGAGTGTTTCTGGGCAGTTAATAATTATATAACTGAGCCGACTTGTTTGCAGTATAACAATACTTGCTACCGTATATATTTCAGAAGCGAGATTGAGCTGTGGTTTGTTGTTTTATGTAAAGGGGTATATTAAATTAGGGGGTGAACCAGAGTGCCAGAATTCCTCCAAACCAAACCAGAAAATATTGGTTAGGTGAGGTGAGGTGAGGTGAGGTGAGATTAGGTTAGGTTAGGTTAGGTTAGGTTAGGTTAGGTTAGGTTAGGTTAGGTTAGGTTAGGTTAGGTTAGGTTAGGTTAGGTTAGGTTAGGTTAGGTTAGGTTAGGTTAGGTTAGGTTAGGTTAGGTTAGGTTAGGTTAGGTTAGGTTAGGTTAGGTTAGGTTAGGTTAGGTTAGGTTAGGTTAGGTTAGGTTAGGTTAGGTTAGGTTAGGTTAGGTTAGGTTAGGTTAGGTTAGGTTAGGTTAGGTTAGGTTAGGTTAGGTTAGGTTAGGTTAGGTTAGGTTAGGTTAGGTTAGGTTAGGTTAGGTTAGGTTAGGTTAGGTTAGGTTAGGTGAGGTGAGGTTAGGTTAGGTTAGGTTAGGTTAGGTGAGGTTAGGTTAGGTTTACAAGCGGGGGTTATTTTTGCTGCAGTTTGGTGGAGTCTGTAGCTCTCCCATTTTCACACATCAGGTGATTCTCTAATGATTAATTAAAGCTATACATCCATCCATCCATCCATTTATCATTCCATCCACATACCCATTCATCCATCCACTCACCCATCCATCCAAACATCCACTCACCAATCCATTCAATCACCAATCTATCCACCCATTCATCCACACCCTTCCATCCACAAACCAATGCATCAGTATTCATTCCATCAGACTACTTACAGAAAATAGAAAGCAAATTAGAAAAAAACAAAACACGCACGGATCATCATGACAGTAAAACATCATTAGCCAACCAACCAACCAATCAACCAACCATTTCTCCCCAAAGCCAAACCAGCAAAGTGTGTACAGAACAGAGCGAAATACCAAATAGATCACGGGGCCTCCTCCATACACACTGAATTAGGTAACCGCTGTAAATAAAATGCCATTGCCTCTATTTTCTGTCGCACTTGGAGCAGAGTTAATTGCACTATAGGCTGGGTCGAGTGTATGTGTCTGTGTGTGTGTGTGATTGATGATGAGGTAGGTTGGTGGGTTACATAGATAGATAAATAGATATATACAAAGTGATAGATGGATAAATAGATAAATAGAGAGAGCGAGAGGAAAGAGAGACAAGAGGAGAAATGCAAAACGGGAAACATTAGAAATTTAGATGAGAACAGCAACAGAGAGGATGAAAAGGGAGAGTGAGAATGAGAGCAGAGTGGCCGGAGTAATTGCTCCACCAACACACTCCCAAAGGCAAGCATAAAACTACAGACACGGAAGCAAAAGAAGAAGAACAAAAAAAAGCCGGAGGAGGAGGAGGAGGAGAAGAAGAAAGAGATATATATATACAAAAACGAAGCAACTAAATAACACTGACATGAAAGAAACATTATTTTATATAGCTGGGGAAACAAAATTGTTGTTGTGTTCATTCTCAATAAAGGCGAAAACATTTTATGGGGAAGAATCTTATGTCGGTGAATTGGAAGGTCTGGTGAGTTCTCCAAAGTTGTGCCACGAACCAAATCCCCTTTAAGTACCAACGAGTACGTCTGTTTTCTGGTCTAGTTAGAAAGATTCAGTAGCCTTCTTCCCATCTATCAATAAAAGAATCTCCTCTTAGTATGTATGTATGTATGTAGGTAGGTAGGTAGTTATACGTATAGGTCCCAGAAGAGTACAATATTGTTAGCGTGTATCTATCTTGTGTCTCTATTGTATCTCAGCAGCTTGACATTCTCCTGCTTATACGTTATTGAAGATCTGAACAACATCTGATATTATAAATACGGGGAGGAATTGGGGAGGTGGGGAGGATTTAAAGAAAGATGAGGAGGAGGAGGTGGTGGTGGTGGTGGTGGAAGGAAGAGGAGTATGAGGGAAGGAGATGTGGAGGGGAAAAAGGTTAGGTTCTTCTACCAATAGATACTCCTGAGCACTGTTGTTTAATGGGGTAGATATATAGTTTTTTATATTTTTTTCATTTTTTTATCTATCTAATTTTTTTTTTTTTTTTTTGTAAATCCAGGGCAGCTAATTTTTCGAGACTATTCCAAGCAATAGGCCACCCACCATTATGTTTGCTAATCTGGTCCTGTTTCCTGGCAAACCTTGGAGGAATCAAACGCTGAATGCATCAGTAGTATATAAAATCACCTTAATTAAGAAACACACAACACCAGATGACCGGAACAGGCTATTGTTGGCGACGCTATTCTAAGTATTTTTCTAAGCACCAATTTTTAATGTAGGCCAATGCATTATTCGTTTATTTTTTTATGCTTACATTCACGAACCTTAAACATAAATTCATTTACTTAATGCTTATTCCAACATAATAATACTAATACTAATACTAATACTAATAATAATAATAATAAATGATAATAATGATAATAATAATAATAATAAATGATAATAATGATAATACTAATAATAATAATGATAATACTAATACTACTAATACTAATACTAATAATAATAGTAATAATAATAATAATAATAACAATAATCCACAACATCTAAGTGTTAATTGTTTACCATTATTTTTCACGACTCGATATAGAGGTAATGACAGGTGATTAAAGTATGTTATGATACCAGTGATGGAGGGGTTGATATGACCATCACTCATATTGTGTCACATTAGGAAAACGAGGAACCATTTATCACGCTGCTCAATGATTCACTTCCCCAACCCTTACTTATACAATATAGAACACTGCCTCACACATCAGGGACACGCACTTTGAGACGCTGAGTAAGTACTGTAGCCTTGTGTGTGTGTGTGTGTGTGTGTGTGTGCATGTGTGTGTTTGCATACTCATGGTTACTAAGGTGCTTGCAGTACAATGAATGTTAATATTCGTGTCGCTGTTTTGCTCGAGGATTAAAATGTATACGTGTCTCGTGAAAAAATGAAGACACGTGGGGAAATACACCCAAAACTTTAAGGTGAAAGTCAGGAGGAATCAGAAGCCTCCCATTCTCGTACACGATCACAGGGTATCTACTTAAGGGGGAAGTTTTGTGGTGGCAAATCTGGTGCGACTGATTCCTCCAAAGTATTCCAAGCAACAGAACACCATTATTTTTGTTCATCTGGTTCTGTTTCCTAGCATATATACTTTGTAGGAATCATGGCACTCCAATGTAACAAAAGTGAATTACCCCCTTAAGTGGGCAAGTGGGCCCTGTTATATCCTAAGCGAATATCCCTTGCAAGATTTGTTTTTATTCCCTTGACAACCTCTACCTCGGCATTCAGAGTTAGAGCAGACCAAAGGCGAGACAATGGAAAATGATAGAAAGAGAATGACAAGCCATGACCGTTCTGCCTTAAAAAATAATGTACAATTCTGGACATATGAAACACACACACACACATGAGCATATAGGGTAGAATGAGATGTTATGTGCAGAGGCGAAACGTCCTTTTCTATGCTTGATAAGGGGCCCGTTTGATGTTTGTGTTTCATGTGACCGCAACTGTATGTAGAAGACTTTACTATTGTCGCCACGAAACATTATATATTAACACCTATACCTTTAAAACTGTTGTTAAAATTCTCAAACCTTCTCGCTTCCTAATAACACATTATCCATACTCTTATTACATAATCGTACTGTTATCCACCCTTCCTTAAATACTTTGCTACCCTTTTCTAACCATTATTATATACATACATAAACTTTCATAGTCTCTGCTTTCCAATAACAACAACATTTTTATTCCATGTTATTTCAAAGACTTTCCTTCCCCCTGTTGTTTCATCCATATCACTAACTTTTACCCTTCCTTCCGTTACACTGACCCAGTTAACCTTCGCTCTAGTATACACACTTTATTTTTACCTCCTCTAAAAAGATACCATTGCGTTTTGCTGACATAATACCTAGACTCTGTGAACAGAATGTCGGTGGAGAACGTTTATAGTGTGGCAAAACATTTTTTATATTTCACTGGACATCCCCACGACACCAGGTTTAATCCATCTCCTCCTGCCTCAGTTTGTGTCCTCCCTCCACCTCCGCTCCCTCGCCAGCATTCTGTCACAATAAAGCTTGCGGCGAGAATATACAGCTTAAAATTCTAGCCTTCCTCCCTCCCTGTCCCTGCCCCTGCCAAGCAAACACCACCACCACCACCTCCATCTATGTCATTGTACTGTGAAATGATTTGTGATGGACGAGTGAGTGATGTAGTGCTTTTTTTTATTGGTAAATATTTTGGTGTCTTAAATTTTACTTTTTTATAGCCTTGGTCTAGTGTTCCATTTTCTTTTCTTTTCAGGACTGCAACTATATATTATTATGCAAGGACTGAGGAAACCCGTCATGTTGTGTTGTATCGAGCTATGAGTTTAATGTAATGATCATGTATATTTCAGTACGCAAATATACTCGTAGTGTAATGACCAACCCCTTTTTCACCTTAAAAAGGGGTGAGACTTGGCTAGAAAGTGCTTCGGGACCCTGGGAACTCAAGCATTTGATGGTCTCTGGAGGCGATTTTTATGTGGACACCAACCCTCCTTGACTCTCCCACTGACAGACCCGGTCAAGCCCCACTGGTCATCTTAATTAATACAGATAATACCAACAAAACAATTAGAATATGCCAATATCCTCCACCAATTCCCTAAAGGTTTTCTGAAATAAAATAACACATCTGAGGCAAAATACACATATGTTAGACACCTTCAACATACATAAAATATCATGTTGCAAATTAACCCTTACACTTCAATATTTCTTTGACAAAAGATTAACTACTAATTACTCTTCACTGCTAAAAAAATACCACAAAATTACATACAGTATATTGTACTTCTTGCTTATGGAGACATGGTAATTCTACACAAAAATAAAATAGTTAATAATCATAACCCTTGTAATTAAATCATGTCTTTGCTAAGAAGGTTCACTTCAGTTTACTTTTCACAGTTGCAAGATGCACTAAAATTACATATATGGTACTTCACGGTTAGTTAATACACATTGAGTATACACTCATACTTCTAGTTAATGTCTATAACACTCACAAGTTAACACAATAAAATACTACCACTACCACTACTACCTCAACTACTACTACTACTAACGATAATAATGAAAATGATGATAAAAATAACTAAATGGATAAATAAATTAGGAGTACATTAGGGAAATGAACCGTGCTTTCAGGTCGCCATAATAAGAGAGTTTAAGAGAAGAGCACGGGCTATAAAAATGCTAAAACGCCCCTCGTTAAAAATTGGCGCCCCGGCCTAAAGATGAGGTGGAGGGAGGGAGGGAGGGGCAGGGTCTGGTGTCTTAAGGTTAGAGAGAGAGAGAGAGAGAGAGAGAGAGAGAGAGAGAGAGAGAGAGAGAGCAGGGGATCAAGGAATTACTTATGAGCGGGTGAAAGTGGTTGAGGTGGAGAGGAAGGATAAGGAAAAAGAGTTAATTAACGGGGATAGCGAGGGGCCGAGTTGATTAGTGTACCGTCCAGAATAGAGAGACGAGGAGCAGCAAAAAGCGAGCTGGGAGAGGAGGGGACGAGGGGACGGGAAGAGGAGGGGTTACTTGGGGGAGAGGAGGGGTTACTTGGGGGAGAGGAGGGGTTACTAGGGAGCGTGGCAGGGGGTTGGGATAGCGTGGGCGAGGTGGAAAAAGGGAGAGGTTGCTTGGGAGAGGTGGGGGGTGGAAAAGGAGGGATTACTTGGGAGAGTGGCAGGAGGTTAGGATGGCGTGGGTGGGGTGGCAGAGGAGGGTTTGCTTGGGAGAGGGGCCGGATGGAAAAGGAGGGTTTGCTTGGGAGAAGGGGGGGGGGGTTGGGATGGAAGAGGAGAGGAGGTGAGTAAGTGAGTTGGTGCGGTTAGTGATGTGAGGATAGATTGGGTAGGATAGGATTTTGGTGAGAGGGAGGTGGGGTGGAAGAGGAAGAATGGGGGAGTAGGCTACCTGGGATGGTTCGGGTGTGGTACTGGGTGAAAGGAAGTGATGTGTTTGGGGAGGTTGTAAGAGAAAGATAAACCAACAGACAAACTAATTATTCAGGGGAGATTTTTGTGTAGGTGAATTATAATTATGGCCTTTGATTCCTCCAAACTATGCCACGAAACAGATCCCCTATTGGTACCATTGAGTTAATTTGTTTTCTGGTATAGTTAGGAGGAATAAAAAACCCTCTAAATTCACCAATAAGATAATCTCCCCTTAACAGATAGACGGATGGACGGATAGGTAGTGACAGGCAGACAGGGAATGACTGATATAAAGTTGAAATGGGCTGATATAATAACAAATATGACAGACAAGTTAGTGAATGATGGATGTGTAGAGGCTGGCACTGATGAATACACAAACAATCAGATAATAGACACATAAAATTTCAACAGAGAACGATAAACACATGAATGGTGTTGTTTAATATATAATTATGAAGATAGATTAGGAAATAAGGAAATGAATGTTACAAATTAATCTGCATTTGTAATTAATCTGTATTTTTATCATATTTGTGCAATCCATTTGTAATATTTCTTTTTATGTGCACAGTCTGTAGTATTTTATTCTGGTAACTCTATGCAACTATAAAAACAGATGCAGCAATAATTGATTTAATGTGAATATCTTTGAGTAAGTTGGGGACGAGGAATGGACGTGTTGGTATAAGAAAAGGCCTCAGGAACATTTTTCAGAAAGACTCAGTTATCAGCAAGCGTCAGGTTGAGAAAAGTTCACGAGTCAGGTGAACTTCAGAAAGAAAAGAAAAATTAATGGGACAGATAATCTTTTTGGGGTAAACTGAAGGGCTAGTGACTCCTGAAGACTGTGCTACGAAACAGTCTACCGTACACTATGTTGAGGCTGTCTGTTTCTTAATAAATTGAGAAATTAATAATCCTCCAAAACGACTACTAATAATAAAGCAACAATTTCCTCCAAACTATTCAATGAAACAGATGATTCTTTGTTGGTACACTGAGGTAATCTGTTTCTTGGAATAATGTGGAGGAATCATTAGCCCCCAGTTCACCCATTAATTATTACAGTTTTATAGAGTTTTTGAGGAGAGAGCCAGAAAAAGGGAGAGCGAAGGGGGGAGGGCAAGCAGGAGATGGAGGAAGGGAGGAGAGCAAGGGAGAGTGGAGAGGAAGGGGAGAGGGCAAGGGAGAAGTTAGAGGAAGGGGGGAGAGCAAGGGAGAGGTGAGAGGAAGGAGGGAGGGCAAGGGAAAGGTGAAAGGGAAACGAGGGTGACCGAGGGGGAGACTAATGAATAAATAACAACGTTTTTGATGAGTATAAACACGAGGTGTGAGCCTGCAACAGAGCAAGAGGGAGAGGGGGGAGAGGTAGGGGTGAATTAAGAAGGTTAGGAGGAGGAGGAGGAGGAGGAGGAGGAGGAGGAGGAGGAGGTGGTGGTGAGGAATAAGGAAAGGAAGATGAGGAATTAGGAAGGGGAGAAGGGGGAGGTTGAGGAGAATGGGTGGGGAGGTGGAGGAGAATGGGTGGGGAGGGGGAGGTGAAGGTGAGGGAAGAGAAGGAGGAGGTGGGGATAAATTAGGAAAGAGGAGAGGGAAGAGGAGAATTTGGGGATGAAGGGGTCATGGGAAAAGGTTAGTTAGTAGGAATGGAAGAATGGGGAGG
>JAWZYT010007376.1:0-22500 GCA_034508575.1 Petrolisthes manimaculis | reverse complement strand
TAGGACATGCATACATAGTCATCTTTAATATGGTGGTGGTACTGGTGGTAGTGAGATTGTGGTGGTGGGAATTGTGGTGATAGTGGTGGTGGTGATGGTGGTGGTAATGGTGGTGACTGTGGTAGTGATAGTGGTAGTGGTGGTAATGATAATGTTTGGAATGATGGTGAATGATGGTGAATATTGAATGGATGTTATTGTCTGCATCCACTACAATTGAAGTGGCAAGCCATTAATTATGTAAAAAAGGACATTAATTCGTATAATTGGACGAGGATTATTATTGTTATTATTATGAAAGACCTGAGAGTGGACAGTTCATAGTAAAGTTACATCACAACAAATAACATAAACATAGGTGTGCTGAAGATTGTTCCACTTAGGCTTTTTACATGTATTGTGCATATTTAGGTCAAGTGGTAATGTGTTTCATGAGACCACATTAGTTAGCATAGTAACAACAAAGAGCAACATCATGCACCATCACTTATACATAACAACATAGTAGCATCATAACTATCAGACACAACACACACCACACCACTGCACAATACCATCACCATCACCACAACACCACCACAACACCACCACCAACACCACCACAACACCACCACAACACCACCACAACACCATCACCACAACACCATCCCATCACCACCAAAAGCCAGGGACCACCAACAGGACAACAAACAATCTACACCCTTCAATTTCTGGTCCCCCTCCTCTCCTTCCTTCTCCCCAGCAGAACCCTTCCATCACATCCTACCTGACCCCTTCATCACACCTGAGATAGCACCGACAGGTATTTGTATCACGGTCACTAATCATCCCTCCACACCTGACACGGAGAGGTGCTGGGCGAAGGAGGGTAGTGGTGGTGGTGGTGGTGGTTGGGATGGGGGAGAGAATAATTTAAAGGAAAGGAGGAGATGGGTTGGATGAGGGAGAGAGAGAGAGTGGAAGAATGAGAGTAGAAGAAAAAGGGGGAGAGAATGGGATGGATGAGGGATAGAGAGGGAAGGAAGGTGGAAGAGTGAGAGAAAAGGGAAAAGGATGAGGGGGAGAGAAACAAAAAGGGTTGAGGAAAAGGGGAAGAAAAAAAAAGTAAAAGTAAAAGTAGCAGACAAGGAAAATGTATATATAGAAAGTAAGTAAATAGAAGAGAGTAAGGACAATTAATAAAGAGCTAGAAAAGGAATAGATAGATGAGAAGAAGGAACAATTAGAGGAGAAAGAAAGAACCACAACAACAACAACATGAGTTTAGACCACACCTACAGTACAGTACCTTTCGATTATTATTATTATTATTTTTTTTGTATATATATAGATTGGTGTATTGGTTGGTCTCTGCTGGATATCAAGTTCTCATTTTACCCTGTCTATTCACATCTTTACAACATTTGCTATCTATAACGAATACGTAGTGTACACAAGATTAAACAAATATATAAATAGATAAAAATATTGGTGCAAATTATTCTCGTGTAAAAAAAACATTCAAATACCCCAGACGTTGGGTACTGAAAAATAGTTTGTTTATTCCCTGGGTATCATGAGTTTGATAAAAAAAAAAAAAAAAAAAATGTTATTATTATTATTATTATTATTATTATTATTATTATTATTATTATTATTATTATTATTATTATTATTATTATTATTATTATTATTATTATTATTATTATTATTATTATTATTATTATTATTATTATTATTATTATTATTATTATTATTATTATTATTATTATTATTATTATTATTATTATTATTATTGTTATTATGTACAAAAATAACAACGTTCATACTGTACAATAATTGCATACACCATCACTCTTCCTTGTCACATCACCTCTCTCTCTCAATTACCTTTCTGATACCTCTTCCATCCACCCTTCTCTCCACCTCTTTCCAATCACCCTTCCTTTCACCCCATCATGCCTCTCCATTACTATTACCTTCTTTTGTGTCCCCTTCCATCCCCATAACCATCATTCCACCACCTTCCCAACACACCTTCCTTTAACCCTATCACACCTCTCCTTTACATCTTCCACTCCACCCTTAGTTCCACCACCTTCCCAACACACCTTCCTTTAACCACATCACACCTCTTCTTCACCTTTCTAATTTCTCTTCTCATACATACCCCCTTCCTTCCACCACCTTCTCCCCTTACACACACCTTTCCTTTACCCCCTCACGCCGCCCCAAGTGACATATTCATCACCATTAATAGAATCGTCGACCCTCTTAATGACACCAAACATACATTAGTGATGGTCAGCCCCTTCCTTCCGTCAAATACTTCCTTCATTAGTACACATTCATCCTTCTTCCTTCTCTTGTATATGATTGACACTCTTCCTTTCTAGTTTTGTTTTATTTCGTATCTTTCTATTCTCACTTTCTTTATCGTCCTTTAGTTTCCCACGTCGTATTTATTCATGTATTCTTGCTTGGCTGAGTGTGAAGTGTATCTTGGGAAATTTTAGAAGAAATGATTGATACCTCTCCAACTAACCAAGCAAAATAATTATCTCCTCTAAATTAAGGAACCTATGATCGTGTATGGAAATTGGAGGCTTCTGATTCCTCCTGACCATGCTACGAAACAAGCTCCTTCCATATAGGTGATGGTGTTTCGTAGCAGTATTTGAAGGACTCAGTCATCTCCAATTTTCTGACTATATCACAGGGTTCCTCACCTAAGCCAAAAAAAAAAAATTATACAAGAGCTGTGGAAGTCAGGTTTTATTATAAGGAATAATAATTCTCTGATGACCTTGAGAGGACCTACACACACACACACACACACACACACACACACACACACACACACACACACACACACACAGTTCAGTTCATGGGATATCCGAGGTAATCATACAAGGACCCACAGGTACATACTTGCTGCTACATCTTGTCTGGCTTCTGGTTCATTTTCCCGTATTAGTTATGGTGATTCTTCGGACACCTCAAATCAAGCACAGATACTCAATTTTTTTTTCTGTGTGGTTTGTGTGTGTGTGTGTGTGTGTGTGTATGTGTATTTTTTTTCTTCTTTTTTTTAGTTTTATGCCACTTTCATGCTTGAAAACTATCTGCAATTACTCTACACGTTCGGGGAACTTCAACAACAACAACAACTACAACACGTTTGGTATTTTGATATTGGCTTTCCAAAAAAAAAAAAAAAAAAAAAAAATCTCACTCAAAATAATCAACTTCTTGACAAACACTACATATATTATCTATTTTATATTTCATTCCATCTTCTCATTCAGGCCAACCACAACCCGTATAGACTAGAGTACAAACTGCATGGTGGGTCTGACAAGAGTAGAGAATAAGAATGAATATCAGATTGTGGCCTGCATGGGGTTCGAATCTCGCCGTGTGGGTTCATGGGTGTGGCTGAAGGAGGACATAATTATTTGTTCATTGGCACATGTAGGTATGGAATCTGTATTAATTAAAGGAATCATTGTTTACTATGGGCAACACTAGAGTGGTAGTGATCCCTTCAAACTACAGTATACCAACCAGGAATCAGATCACGTCACTATAAGAGTCAGAGATTTATTTTGTAGAGTAGTTTACAAGGAATCAGTATAGTTTAGAATCACTTGTAAAAAATAGATGATGAGTGGTCTACGATGGCTCCATGCTGTGTGTGTGTGTCTGTCTGTGTGTGGTCATCGTAGGGCTCATCGTCAGCTCCTATACCCTCCTCCCCCTGACTGACTGACTGACTTTTCCTGCTGATAGTCACACGTTGGAGTTCTATAAGACGAGGTGACCAGATACAGTATTTATATGGGGACGATGAAGGGAATTTATGATATACTGTATATATAATGGAAGTGTGAAAGACGTAGAGAGCCAGACAGACAGTGGAGGAGTGGGTGTTGGGGAGGAGATAAAGAATTGGAGGATGTTATGAGAGGGATGGATGGAGGGAAGGAATGGGAAAGTCAAGAGGGAGGAGGGAGGGAAGGAAAGGTGTTGGGGGAGTAGTGAGGGAGTGGAGGAATGAAGAGGAGGGGTTGCAGAGGGAAAAAACAGAGGAAGAAAGGAAGGATTGATGGAAGAAATGAAGGAAGGAATGAAGGAAGGAAGGAATTGCACAGCGAGAGGTGGAGGAGGAAGGAAAGGAGGAAAAAAATGTGTTGAAGAAGGGTACTAAGGGAGAGAGGGAGGGAAGAGAGGGAATGGGGAGGTAAGGAGGGAGGGAAAAAGAGAGGAAGAAGTGTGCTGAGAGAAGAAGAGAAGAAGGGTGTTGAGGGAGGGAGGGAGGGAGGGAGGGAGGGAAGAGGAGATGGGATGGGGGGGAGGAGGTGGTAAGGAGAGAGGAAGAAGGGATGGCAGGCAGGCAGGCAGGCAGGTAGCTCGTGAGATCAAAGGAGCCGCCGACACCCTCTCTCTCCCTCTCTCCCTCCCTCCTCTCACCTTCCTTCTCTCCCTGGACGGCCACCCACATCACAGGCTCGCATGATGGTAAGCAGGGTTTTATATAACGCACTCTGATCGAATTATTACCCGGCACCCCTGAATCTTCGCACCCAGGAGGATTTAAGTTTACCCTCGAACCCCTCGTTTTCTCTCCCTTTATCAAGCCCCTTGGAAATTGTACTGTGGACGAGCCTGCTCATATTATTATTAGGGATGCGGGGTGCATTCTTTTTTGTTTTTTGTTTCGTGTCCTTTCCACTGTAGTATCCCTGTTTCGTTCGGATTGTTTGGTTGCATGGTGCCTTAAAGATAGATATGTAGTTGTATCAATAGTAGTTTTGTTGTTGTTATTGTTGTTTTAGTAGAAGTAATAGAAGTAGTAGTAGTTGTATATGTGATAGGAAAAGAGTAGTAGTAGTAGCAGTAGTAGTAGCATTAGTAGTAGTAAAAGTAGTAGTAGTATTTGAAGTAGTAAAAACTTGATCGAATTTCCCAGGGGTATGTAGGTTACAAAGATGTAATTGACTGCCAGTGTTCAATCCAACGTGTGCCTATAATAATTTACATGTTATTATAGTTATAAAATGCATAAGGAACTTAAGGACACCATGTATAGTTCAGTTCAGCTCTTCGTTTACACTTTACTCGTGAAGAATTTGGCCACGCTTGTCTAACACTTTGAAAAAAATATATAAACACTAACCTCGCAACAGAGAAGGCAAGTACATACTGTTAAATCCTTGTGTTTGTTCCAGTAGTCAATAATGTTCACTGTCTCTAATTCATACATATCGTGTAAGCATAAACACTAAAGACGATTTTACGAGTACCTATGACCTTCTAGTTGAACCTACCATAACTTTGATTCTTTTATCTGATTCCTTCTTTACTGTTGTAGAGATCGAGGTATGTATGTATTAATGAGCAGTGACAATTAGCACGATCTCAAAAAATTATCCCCAAATGGTAAAGACGTTAATAATATACTGCAGAAGGCGACGAAGAAAAAAAAACTAAGGAAATGGAAAGTGAATTGTTGAATATATTTTTGGTTTCATCTTGGCCTCATTATAAATATACGTAAATCCATACTACTTATAAATTGAAAGGTCCTGGTAAACCATGTATAGTTGAACCCAATTTAGAATTATATTTACATAGATTACTTAATTCTTTACTGTGTTTGGATGAATAGGAATATAAAGAAAAGATGCAATGGAATATATAAATGCAAACTGTACTATATATTACAAAATAAACTCAGGGTGTAACGGGTGTTAAAAAAAAAAAAAGAAAAAAAAAAAAGAGAGAGAGAGAGAGAGAGAGAGAGAGAGAGAGAGAGAGAGAGAGAGAGAGAGAGAGAGAGAGAGAGAGGATGGATGGATGGATAAAAGATCGACCTTCAGGGACACACGAACTCAATTTGGGGGATTGTGTGTGTGTGTGTGTGTGTGTGTGTGTGTGTGTGTGTGTGTGTGTGTGTGTGTGTGAGTGTGTGTGTGTGCTTGGAATGGACATGCGTGTTTGTGTGTGAGTGTGTATGTGGAATGGAAGTGGGTTTGCATGTGTGTGTATGTGTATGTGTATGTGTGTGTGTGTGTGTGTGCATGGAATGGACGTGTGTGTGTGTGTGTGTGTGCTTGGAATGGACGTGTGTGTGTGTATGTATGTGTGTGTGTAGTACGTATAAATGTGTGCATGTATTCCAGCAATCTTCTCATCTCGTGTTTGTGAGTGTGCGTGTGTGCGTGTTGCCATGTTTCACGCGTCGGTATGCTTATTGTGAGGTTTGCATTCTCTCTTTGCTTTCGTCACGCATCGTTGTATTACTTCAGAACAATGTGCATGCCAGTTATGAACGCATTTTCATAAGTAAATACACCCCCTGTCTGTATTTTTCTTGTGTTGTGTAGTAATCCCTCGTTTTGAACTGTTTTTAATTAATGGACGTATATTATATCGTTTTTCGTGAATCCGTATTCAATAAATTCTCATTATCAATTGGTATCATGAGTGTGTAATGTACAAAGATTGTTAATTGTACATAGATTAACTACATATACACAGTGCAGTCTTCCATACCCATATCACCAGTGGTCTATACAGTGTGACAATTGTTGTGGTAATTGTGGTGATCAAAATTTCTGTCATATATAACTCGTCATCAACTTACATACTTGTACTACAAATAGGTCTGGAAATTATGATGACTTTTATGGGGGTATATCTGGACAAGAGTATAAGAATACATACTGTTTCCCATTCAGTCAGACGAGACAGGATATACAGTATTTAGCTTATGAGTTAATGACAAACAGAGAAACATTAGCTGATCATTTTAAATAGCGACGCGTACAAAAGATGACACCTTTCTTTCTTTTTAAGGGTCAGTGATAATTCATACATATATTTTTTTCTTCATTTTTCTTAATTTTAACACAACGTTGCTCAACACAATCATGACCAGCCTTCTGTTAGTGCCGCTGTATCATTTTCTTTACGTGTACCATACTTCCTGTACTTACATGTAATAGTTTGGTGCTACAATTGTATGGATGTCAAGGGGGAGTGGCACTTAGTAAGGTTTACGAGTGTGACGGAGTGAGGTGAAGTGGAGAACTGCATGCAGGTGTCTGACTGAAGTGTGGAGTGTGTGTGACTGATGGTAGTGTATGTGTGTGTGTGTCTCTTTTCATCTTCTTCTCACCATACAGTTATATAGTTTCCTTCCTTCCTTCCTACCCTCTTTTCTACTATGGTTTCTCCACGCATCTCACAGTTGTTATGTCTTAATTACTCTCCAACTCCAAGACAGTCTTATCTT
Organism: Petrolisthes manimaculis; assembly: GCA_034508575.1. Lineage (NCBI taxonomy): Eukaryota > Metazoa > Arthropoda > Malacostraca > Decapoda > Porcellanidae > Petrolisthes > Petrolisthes manimaculis. Next base: position 15,221 of record JAWZYT010007376.1, on the reverse strand, counting down.
TTACTAATGACTTTGGGTTTGGCCTCTTAGATGTTGTCTCTTTTTTATATATTGTGTTTATTTTGTGTCATATGTATTAGTTAGAATAATTCACTCATATTTTATTTATATCTCTCTTTCTTATTTAGTCATTCATTCATTCATTGATTATGCCACACACACACACACACAAACACACACACATTTAAGTAGTCCTCTGGGTCACTCATAAACCCGTACTGATGTAGAGAGTAATAAGGTGGCCCCGTGTCATCTACCTTAATTTTTAGTGTACTAATGCTCTCTCTCTCTCTCTCTCTCTCTCTCTCTCTCTCTCTCTCTCTCTCTCTCTCTCTCTCTTGTGTATTGTGTTGTATTACTCTATCTCGGATCTCAAGTTAGTTGTGTGTGTGTGTGTGTGTGTGTGTGTGTGTATCCGAGTTTTTCCCTTCTCCCTTTCTCTCCCTTTCTCCACTTTTTTTTCTCTGCATTTTTCCGAGAGCGTCACGTCACGTTCACGCCTAATCCGCCACACTCTGGGTAAGTTCTGGCTGACAACACTGAAACGTTCTTGGCTGGCGGGCCTCGTCTCTCATGTTTTCCCTTTTTCATCGGTGCTTCATTGTTCTAAGGGTTCCATATTTATTTACCGTAACCCTTCAGCAGCATCGACTACTGTATTTTCTCTATGACTATTACCACACGTATAATCATAGTTTCTTGACGATTAATTACTCTATTGACTTTCTAAAGATAAATAAATACTAATTTGTTTTAACCCATAGCTATCGCCGCACTGACTGTATTATAGATCCATGCATGGATTGGCAACACCAGGCTATATAACACGGAAAATAATATAATGTTGTCCAAGAGTTAATTAAGCCTGAATATTATGTGTATGTAGAAATATTTGGTGTGGTGGGGTCGTACTCGTATCAGTCAGTAGAAGTGCTAAAGAATCTTGCATAAATCGAAAGTGTTTGATAATTATATATAAAGATCGTGTTCCATTACGGAGGTACTTGAGTGTTGGTAAAATTGAATGTACGGGATTCCTCCAAATTACTCCAATCTATGCTTTAAGATAATTAGTTTAGATAATATTTGAGGTGCCTGATTTCTCCAAAGTACAGAGTCTTGCCTGTGTTATTAGAGAATCAGAATAGCCTATACGTCAGTGATTCTTTCAAAGCTCACCTATCCAAGCACCAGGGGATTATGAACGTAGAAAGAAGTTAATTGTATCTTTTGTCTCTTGTGTAAAAAGTCTCAGAGATGACTGGTGTGGTGGGTGGGAACGGTTGGTCCTGTTAGCACTGCCAGAGCTAATTACTTTAAAGCGAATTTCCTTAAAACAAGTGAAGGGTGAGTAAGGGAAGGATGCTTTGTCATGGTGTCTCTCTCTCTCTCTCTCTCTCTCTCTCTCTCTCTCTCTCTCTCTCTCTCTCTCTCTCTCTCTCTCTCTCTCTCTCTCTCTCTCAAATGAAACAATTGTAAGTATTGTACAAATTATAAAGCAAAATATTTCTGTGTCGCAGCACATATAAACGTGCGTGTGTTAAGGGGTTATAATTACAGAATCTGGAGCAAATCTGGAGCAAATGATTCCTCCAAACTATTCCAAGCAGAAGCAGAACACCATTATAATTATTCATTAGTTCTGTTTCCTGACATACTTTGGAGGAATCAAGGCACTCTACTGTACCAAGTGTATACTATATCTCCTTTAATAATACCGTCTCATTATAATAGTTTACCATTAAAAGTTCTTATTGAAAACAAGTTGAATACATACTAAACACAGAGAAGGTATTTTTAATTTATGGATAACTTAGGTAAACCACATTATTACTAAGATTTTTTTTTCTTTTTATTATATTTGCCCTTTAACATTTTGTAATCAGTTGGTTGTTTGTATTGTATAATGTAGGGTAAATAGATATCCGTTTATTTGTAATTCCCTGTAATGAGAGTTTTCAACTTTTCTAAAAATAATGGAGAAATATGAGCAGATTCATTTAGGCAAGAAAAGGTCCCAAAATTCACTAGGTTAGTATATTCAGACAGTCAAACCTAATCTCCATGCAGTTCGAACAGCCCTACATTTGTTGTCCCAGGCCAAGACTTTTCACTGCAGCAAACATGTCTTGGATTACTTATTAATATCTCGTTGAAATCTCTACTCTATACATGTCTTGGATTACTTTCTAGTGTAGGGCCTCGTTGAAATCTCCACAGTAAACATGCCTTGGATTGGTTTATAGGGCCTCATTGAAGTCTCCATACCAAACTTACCTTGGATTACTTTCTATTGTCTCGTTGAAGTCTCCATACCAAACATGCCTTGAATTCCTTTTTAATGTCTCGTTGAAGTCTCCTGCACATAAGCTTCCTTCTCATAGTGGAACATAGATTCATGACATTGTATTTAGTTCTGTGTTCTAGGAAATGTATTTGCATAATTCCCTGGGTGTGTTGAGTGTGACTGATTCCAAATGATGATGCTGGGGATGAATTTCTCAAAAAATAAAATAACAAATCATGACCACATAATGAGTATCCAAAGTCTTCATATCGGTAATCAGTTGCACTTTACATTGTGTTCCTACTTATCAAGGTGATGAACTGAGTATAGTAATCCAAGTCACAGCCACTTTAATTCATATGGGAGATTTTAACAGAGGAATAGATAATGATCCAGTTGTTAATTTTGAATTTCGTTTATATCTCACAAACATTCTCAGACTTCCATGCAGTTTAAAATTGACTACGAAATTCTGCTGCACTTTAATTAATTTTGGTTTATAGTTCAAGGGAGTTGGTGAGAATTATTGACAGCGACTGTACATTCCTGTTTTCAGTAGCTCAGATATTCACTGTTCATCCTTTTAAAATTGCAGCATCACTCTCACATGTGTATACCTTCTACCAGGGCAGAAGATGTAAGGAAGGAAAGACGAGGTAAAGGAAGGGAAGGAGAGAAGGGTTAAAGAGGAATGGAGGGAGAGAATAAATCTGAGGGAGGGAAATTAAAAGAGGAATGAAAGTAAGGAAGAGGTGTATGAGTGAGGGTGAAAGGAGGGAGAAAGAGAGGGATAGAACAGGTGTTAAATAGAGTTACATAAATACACAGATCACAACAGATCTTACTGTCCACACGAGGTGACCTAATTTGAGAATTACTGGTAGATAATATATTACTCCCCAGTGCTAGTCGTAGATAGGAATAATAAAGCAAAAGGCTCTCTCCACACCCATCACTCCCTCCGGTGCGAGCCGTACAGGAAAATAAGTCAGAAATAATCACCTTGTGGGGTTGGGAGGGAAGGAGGGAGGAAGGAATGGATGGAACACGTGTGAAGGAGGGAAGGGAGGGAGGGAGGGAAGGAGGGAACAGGTGTGAGAGAGGAAGGGAAGGAGGGAGGGCAGGTGTAACGGAGCAGGGCAAGGACCATGTTCTAGCTCCATGGCAAGGACACCACCACTACCACCCAGACACCAACCAACACCTCCACCCACCGACCACACCCTCCCTCCCTTCCTCATTACATCCTCTCTCTCTCTCTCTCTCTCTCTCTCTCTCTCTCTCTCTCTCTCTATTTTTGTCTAAACATCAATAGATTTGCTTTTCTTGCATGAACTATAACGTGGACAATGATGCAACAACTCTGGCATGCAACTCCATCATACTTCATTATTATTATTATTCCTGTTGCATTTGTTTGTGAAGGGTTGTGCAAATGTCACAGAATCTTGTCAACTGAGTGTAGCATCATACAGGAATTTTATGTGTGTTGTCATGGAAGCGAATATTTTTGTGATTGCTGTAATGTATTGCGTGTGTGTGTGTGTGTGTGTGTGACATTCCATCTCGTAGGTGTAAGAGTGCGTGCAGTCACTGTATCGTCCCTGTTATATTCACTTCACGGAGGAAGGGTGTGGTACCTTTAGAGAGAGAGAGAGAGAGAGAGAGAGAGAGAGAGAGAGAGAGAGAGAACAGAGGAGAAAAAGAAAAAGATAATATATATATATGTGTTGGCGTGTGTTAATGAAGCAAGAAGTATAATATAAGTATTAATATTCAACACAGTCTGAATTAAGGAGCTCTCGTTGCTGCTAATGAAGGAGTGAAATTTAATCAACCCATGACTAAACTTGTATATATATTAGCCTGAAACAAGTCATAAAATTACCACAGTTTCCTTATTTCTTATGTTCTTATGTTCTTAATATTGTATCGTCTTGGTCATAAGTTTCAATACACATACGAAATAACTAAATCAAATTACTGACTGATATTTCAACATTTTTCTTATATGATGTAGTTATGGTTTTGAAGAGTGAGTAGGTGATTGATGTAAGTTAAAAGATGGTATGTACAGCACTTAATTAGGCTATTTATTGCAAAATTTACCAGCTAACGAACATAGGGAAGCTGTCAAAATAATTATTATATGAGTCAATTCTATGTGGATGATTATTATTGTTGTTCGCGACTGTACATACACACACACATACATACACACACACACTCATTGTATTCACACACATACATATTTAAACACATACATACATACATACATACATACATACATACACACACACACACACACATACACTCATTGTATTTACACATGCACAAACACACATACTAACAACATACATGCAAATACAAACTCACTCCTTCACACACACACACACACACACACACACACACATACATACATAGATCATGTTTTTATAAGTTTGCCTCATCAACCACTTTTTCCCTTCCTTCCCTCCGTTACCCAGTTCACCTTTTGTCTATTATCTTCTTTTTTTCTGATCTTCCTCCTGTGTTCATCTTCGTTACCATCTTCCTAATCCTTCTTCGCTAGTTTTTTTTCTGTTGTTGTTGTTGTTGTTGTTGTTGTTGATGTTGTTGTTGTTGTTGTTGTTGACCATCCCTGTCGTCCTCCTCGTGCGTGCCCCTGGTGTTTGTGTGTGTGTGTGTGTGTGTGTTAAGGAGTGAGTGTGTATTTGCATGTATGTTGTTAGTGTGTTGTATGTGTGTGTGTGTGTGTGTTTAGGCAAGTTAGTGAGTGAGTGAATGTTAATTGTGTGTGTGTGTGAATGTGTTTGTGTGTGTTTAGGTGATTTATTGTGTGTGTGTGTGTGTGTGTGTGTGTGAAGGAGTAAATGTGTATTTGTATGTATGTATGTGTGTGTGTGTGATATAGTGGCTAACATAAAAACTTGTTGGGGTGTGGCTACAGCACTTCTCGACGACCTTGAAACTTCTCTACAGCTTGGTCACCTCTCTCTCTCTCTCTCTCTCTCTCTCTCTCTCTCTCTCTCTCTCTCTCTCTCTCTCTCTCTCTCTCTCTCTCTCTCATCTATTTGCTGACATGCTCTCTTTCCTCTTTTTATAAACTTCTCTCCCTTCTTTACGTGTACACCTTTCCATTACTTCCAGCTCACCTCAAGGCAGAAGCATAGTTTAATAAGACTTCAATTTCTAGCTGGTTCCTCCCTTATAGGTGAACGCTCTACTTGGTATTAACAGTGGAGTCAGATGGCCCCATATTCATTCCAACACCATTCCATGTTCTCTGTCCACCTTCTAGTCCTTCCTCTTACTCCACTCTTCCTGATTCCTTCTGAGTATATCACAAAACAGATCTCGTATACTCTTACCTTGAGTATTTGGGTTCTAGCCTCGTTTCCTGGCATTGTTTGGAGGAATCAGAATTAGTATAGTTATCCAGTTTGGTCACAATTTGTTGCCATCTAGAATAATTAGTGTCTGACAGGTTTAATGCAGCTACACGTCCACTTAAAGTTCTATAAATAGTAGCTCTGTCATTCCTTCAAGTAAAAACAAATCCTTACTTAGCCATAATATTTGCAGTAAACCATCTCACCACAACATTATTTGTCCATAAGAGTCTAATAATACATTTCATGGCATGAATATATCTTGAAAGTTATTTTATATATAATATGGTCATTACTGGTAACATAATAATGGTGTTTAAAAGAGAGAGTCACTATTAATACTGAATATAGTTATGCCATTATATGTCCATTTATTTCTATGCATTCTCAGTTACCACGTTAGCAATTTAGCTCTGTTTCTAGCATTACAACTGATACCCGTAGTAATAGCTTGCATTTGTACACGAAACACGTCCATGTACTACTTTTTTCTTTCATAACAAATAACTCGTACACATATATTTAATTTACACGGCCTTAGAAGAGGAGATTAAAAAAAATTGCATATGAAGAATAGTGGATTTTGGAAGTTGATTTTTCGGATCTCTGCCCCTCGCTGTTCAGACATAGATTCATGATGTGAGGTGCAAAGTACTATGAGTGGTAAAAGTCCTGTCGCCTCCCTCACATACCCGCTTCTTGAAGGATAACATAAATGCTCATCATCGTATCAACATTTTTACCATACATAATACAATATCCATGGGGCAAATTAATAAACTTCTGGTTCTTCAGTCTGTGAATCTGTGAAGCTTAACTGGTATAACACGGGGCTATTTTCCTCCTTCCTGTGGCCAATCTAAGGTTTCCTACGTCCTCCAACCCGTTTTATGAGGTGTAGGAGACAACGAGGAATCTAAACGAGGCAAATTTAGCTCTAGAACGGAAGATGATGGACGGAAAATGAAGGAAATACGTGCCAGACTGCTGAACCCATTACGTTTATTTAAATATATTTATATTTACATACAGTACTTGATGATTTGGCAAATGTGTGGACAGTACTTTTGCCGCCGGCTGTACTGTACTGGTCCCCGGCAGCTGTAGTGAAGGAGAGCCGTGACACAGCGACATTCCCACACAGTCGCTGAGGGTTGCATGCGGTCAGTTGCTGGCGGTGGTCGAGTTGTGGTGGCTGGGTGGATGTGTTGGTTGAGTGAATGAGCACGAGCGTAAGTGTGTGTGTGTGTGTGTGTGTGTGTGTGTGTGTGTGTGTGTGTGTGTGTGTGTGTGTGTGTGTGTGTGTGTGTGTGTGTGTGTGTGTGTGTGTAAGTTGTGGTAGTCTAGTGGCTTGTTCGTAAACGCTTCGTGGTTTATGTGGGATCATATTTTGTTTTGGGCGAATTACAGGGACAAGAGTAGACATCTCCTAACCATGCCAGAAAATAGACAGACAGACACAATCCCTCATCATGCAGGACTACGAGTAGGACATTTATTTTTTGTAGTAATCGTAGACAGGGCTAAGAGGGGAAAAGAGTTAGGAAAAGTAGGAACACACACACACACACACACACACACACACACACACACACACACACACACACACACACACACACACACACACACACACACACACACACACACACACACACACACACACACACACACACACACACACACACAGCCCCATGCAGAGAGAGTTGCATTGGGCCACATACACCAACATATAACATCGTCTCAGAGTGTGAAGGATGGGAGACATGAGGCGTGACGAGGTATGACACATGAGAAGGGAAGACCCCATGGACTGCAAAACAACACCAACAACACCAACACCTCACCTTTTTTGTTGGCCTATATGGGACGGGGAAGGGAGGGGAGGGGTTGGTGAGGAGGGAAGGATGGAGGGAAGGGGTCGGTGAAGGGAGAGGGATGGAAGGATGGAGGGGAGGTGTCGGTGAGGAGGGAGGGTTGGAGGGAAGGAGGAGTGCTGTTGGGAAGGAGGGGGTGGGGGACGGGGAAGTGAAGGAAGGGAAAGTAGGAGAGAAGGGGACGAAAGGGAAGAGATGAAGGCAGAAGAGGGAAGGGAGGGAAGGGGACGAAAGGAGAGAGATAAAAGCAGGCAGAACGGGTAGGAGAGGGAAGGGAGGCAAGAGGTGAAGACAAGAGAGAGAGAGTGGGAAGGGAGTGGAGGGCAGGGATAGATAGTTGATGAAGAGAGGCAGGGCGGGGCGAGGTGGGGCAGGGCTGAGTGAGACAGGGTAGTGTAACTAGAATAGTGTTGGCCTTGTCTGGTGTGGGTGAACCTGATGAATGCTGAGAAGGTCTGACTCTCTATTCACACTCAACAATTTTTGCCGAACAACTCGTCCCTGGTGATTAAATAACCTCAAAATATGTTAGTTTAATTAAGTTAAGTACCTCACTATATTCTCGCTATTATTTTGGTTGTAACTTTTCACTGGCTAAATAAACACAACTGTGGCTATTCAAACTATAATAACAGAAAACTATACCGGCATTCAGAAGGAGAGTTTGATGCACACGTGTAATTTGTCATACTCTGTACTTCAGTAATATGTTTTCTTCGTATTTCATTCAGATTCACACACACACACACACACACACACACACACACACACACACACACACACACACACACACACACACACACATAAGGACCAGGCACCATATCATCAGTTGCTTATGTCATCGTGATCTCGTTGGGGGTTTAAACAGGAAATGGATCAGGGACATAGTGGTGATGATGGTGATAGTGGTGGTAGTGATGATGGTGGTATTGGTAGTGATGGTAGTGGTGATGGTGGTATTGGTAGTGATACTGGTGGTAGTGCTGGTGGTAGTGCTGATGGTGTTGGAATGATAGTGGTGGTTGTGGTGGTGGTAGTGGTGGTAAAGGTAGTGGTAGTGGTGGTAGTGGTAGTAGTATTGCTGATGGTGTTGGTGGTGGTGTTGATGGTGGATTTTTTAATTAGGTGTGGGTGTCCGATAGCGTTGGTGATGAATGCAGATATACAGTCTATAAATATATACAGTGTAATAGAATGTGAACGACAACAGACAGGTGATGAGAGTGAATGCGGATGTACTCAAAGCAGGTGTTAGTTGTCCTTCTGATTGTTTGTGCATGGATTGATTGTGGATATATTTTAATGTGGTATTTTTAATGTCATGTTTTGTTTTTGCTCCTATGTAGAGTTTGATTTTTTAGCGAAGGTCATACATATAGTGTGGATATTTGTTGCTGTTTTTGTTATTGTTGTTGTTGTTGGTGGTGGTGGTGGTGAGGGTGTGGATATATCATGTGTTTTGAAGCGTGAGGGTGACATGTGTGACTAATACGAGTGATGTTTGTTTGTCAAGTTGAAGAATGGGGAGGAAGGTGAGGGTTGAGGTATGTGTGTGTGTGTGTGAGAGAGAGAGAGAGAGAGAGAGAGAGAGAGAGAGAGAGAGAGAGGTGCAGTGAGACGAATAGGAAGGAGGGTAAGAGTGAGGGTGTATGTGTGTATGTGTGAGGCTTGAGGTGAGGAGTAGAGTGTGATGAATGGCAAGGAAGGTGAGGGTTGAGGTGTGTGTGTGTGTGTGTGTGTGTGTGTGTGTGTGTGTGTGTGTGTGATGAACGTGCCAATTATCTTGTGGAATGTGGATGGAAGGCAGTGTTTTTGTGAAGTTATGGGGGAAATATACCTTTGCTACAACATTGGAGCACCTTGAGTCCTCTTAAGTATATCAGGAAACAGGATCAGATTAACAAAACAAAAAAAAGATGATCGTGTTTGAGACTTGGTGGCTTCTGATTCCTCCTGACTAATGCTATGAATCAAGCTCCTTCAATATAGGTGGTGTTTCGTGGCAATTATATGAAGGACTCACTAACCTCCAATTTTGCTGACTACATCACGTGGGTCTTTAAGGAATAGGAGGGTAGGTGAGGGTTATGGGTGAGAGTATACAGGGGTGTAAGGTGTGGTTATGGGTAGTGACGTGGTGAGTGTGTCCTGGTTTACTTCCTTACTACAGTACTTTCAACTCGACCTTCATAATTACTACCTCGTGATATTATGACCCCCCAAAAAGGCAGTGCTGTAAGTATCTGCATTTCCTTGTAGTGTGAAGGGGGGGGGGAGCTATAGACGATCGAATTCTGTTGAGAATATAACAGGACAATGAGATTATAACTGAACTATTAAATTAAATGTGTGTGTGTTTGTGTTTGTGTGAAGGTGTTTATATATATATATATATATATATATATATATATATATATATATATATATATATATATATATATATATATATATATATATATATATATATATATATATATATATGTGTGTGTGTGTGTGTGTTGTGTGTGTGTGTGTGTGTGACGGGCAAAGGGAAATAATCCAGGTCCGGAATGAGGCTCAGAAAGGATGGATGGATGGATGGTGGAGGAGAGGGTGTGGTTCCTCTCTCTCTCTCTCTCTCTCTCTCTCTCTCTCTCTCTCTCTCTCTCTGATTGTTATAGTGACATATTATTAGATAGATACAGAGAGCACTAGATCACTATTTATAAAAGTTATATCCCTTCTCATCTTCCCGTTTTATTATCCTCATTTTCCTCATCACAATTCCCGGGGTCACTAACTGAAGGGTTGCGTGTGATCGCCAGCGGTTTTAATATGGAAGTTGGGGAACTTGAGTGTTGGCCAAGTTTGATGTATTTTGTAAAATCTTCCCCGCGATAATTACTGATACATCGTACGTCTGCACTTTAAGATGTTATTATTCAGTAATTATATTAACATCATAGATAAGAATTGGTGTGCAACATACAGTAAAACAGCAATTACAAGCATAAAATAGTACAGGGGTTGGCAAAACTAATAACATTTATATTAGTTCATACCTGCACCTTTTGCTTAAAACAAAAAAACACTATGTTTCTGAAAGAACAATGCCCTATGTTAAAAAGATTGAGAGCAATCAGAAAAGTTTTTCACCTCTAATTATACATTTTTATGAGGCCGAAATCATGCGGGAAAGAGATCACCGATCGAGGATTTCCCCAACTTTGTCGTAAACAATTATTTTATCTGGTGAAAAGTGGCAGTTTTTATGAGGTTCGTGACGCCGGGAATTCATATTCTTCTCCAACTTTTACTTGTCATATCATTGTTGTGTTTTTTTATGTTTCATCCTCAGAGATTTATTTTTGGTACAATCGTATTTTATAACTCCCATCGTGTGTTCTCTTCGTGTGGCCTTGTCATTCTTATATCGTGTTCCTAGTTTCCCTTCGTAAGATATTTTTATACTCCTCTATTCCTTCCTCCCTTGCATGGTGTAAATCCCAAGTCACTCTCGATCTCGTATCACTCTCCTTTTCCTTCACTTCCTCTAATCTGAGTCTTATTCTCCCCAATTACTATACCGTTCATGCTCTGTTTGTATGTCTGTCTATCTGTATATATTTCCTTCTTCGTTATTATCTCATTTCCCCAATTTCTTATTCTCTCATACAAACTCTCATTTTCTTTCCTCTCATGTCTCCTCGCCCTCATTCCATTCACTTCTCTTACTTGCCCTTCACTTCCCTTCTTCTCCCTTTCCCCTCACCTTTCCCACTCTAACACTTCATCCTTCCTTTCTCTTCCCTTCTACTGCATCTCTCTCTCTTCTCACTCTCCCCATCCTTCCCTTCCCTTCTCTTCTACTTCATCTCTCTCTCTTCTCACCTTCCCTTCACCACCTGACTTCCCTTTCCCTCCCTCCCTCCCTCCAGCTACGACCTTGGCCACGAACCACGCCCTCCCACGTCCTCCCACGGCCGCCTCACACCTAGCTTTGTTCAATCCTTCACGACCTTCGCCTCTTGTCTCCTCTTTATTGTTCATTTCTTTCAGTTTTTATAAGTTTGCTCTCTCTCTCGATTATTTTTAAAGGGGGTAGTGTCTTCTTAGAAGTTGGAGGCCTACGTATTCCTCCAAACTGTGCTACAAAACAGAGCCCGTATTAGTACACTGTAGTATTTGTCTGTTTTCTAGCATAGTTTGAAGGAATCAACAGTAACCTTCCAATTTGTATACCAGAGATTAGTTAACCCTTTAATTATTAGAGGAGAGTATATTTCTTATTCATTTAAAGCGACATGATTTCTACAATTAATGTCAGGAAAACAGGACCAGATTAACACAAATAGTAGTGGGCCTGTTGCTTGGAATATTTAGGAGGAATCAGTTGCTCCAGATTTACCAACACTGTACTACACCTCCTTATTAAAATGGAACGGGGCCATATATATATAGATTATATTAATTAGCCCATCTGGTGTGTGCTAATTCCTATTGATTCCTCCAGACATTACTAAGAATTAAACAGAGTACCATCACAGTGTCTAAAGTAGAAATTCTGCTTTGTGTCATAGCTTGGAGGAATTTTAATTAACCACAAATAATTCCCAGACAACATTGTGTATTGTACAATCCTTTAATTCACTCTTTGAACGGAGGAAATTTTCATGTGTTGTTATCTTAAATCGTCTGGTGTAATTCTCAGCGTTGTTCCAAAGTCTTGTCCCGTTGTTTAGGTGTTAAGGTTATAATTCTTAGACGGTCACCATATTTTCCATTTATATGAATACTGGTCTGAAGATGGTCTAAGAAATGTCGATAACTATTATAAAGATTATTATATTTGTAACATTAATAATAATAATAATAATAATAATAATTATTATTATTATTATTATTATTAATTATTAGTAATCATTACTATTAGCTTAGAGGAGTATATGGTCAGGATAATAAGAGTCATTATTGTACAAGATATTCCTTGAACATTTTCTCTGGTTACCATTACATGGATAGCGGTTCATTAGTTTGTGTGTGTGTGTGTGTGTGTGTGTATGATTACATCAGCTCTCCTGTATGTGTGTTTGCCAAGGTGTGCGTGCGTGAGTGAGTGCATGTGTGTGTGTCATTACATCAGCCTTCCTGTGTGTATATAACCTGTATAGGGAACTACCAAGGGAATGTTTGTTTTGTCAGTGCGTGACTTGTTATAACATATTGTACGTTCCTGTATAATGATTAAGTTCAGTCTGTGTCCTTGAGTTTCCTGACTTCATCTGAGTACCGTCCAATTGCTTTCACGCTTTGATTCACGGTCACTATGGCACACGAAATTTTACCTTGATTTATGTATATAGATTCTATGTAAATTTACCTAAAACACGAAACGTTAACTTTTTCTATGTATAATTATATGCTGACGTAGTTTTCAATCTTCCTTCAGCAATACTAAATAAGGTAACTATAGGGTAAGCACTGTCACATCCAATTAAACATTTAACAGTAATTTCACACAATACATAGTAAACAAAACCACATGTGTCTTGGGATGATATATTTGAACTTACACCAGAAGATGTTTAATTAAAAAAGATCACACCAAAATGTCTGTCTGTCCATAAAAAGTGAAGAGGGTATACATTTTAGGTAGTTAGTAATTTCTTGGGGGAAAATATACGTGAGTTGCTTACTCCTCCAAAATGTGCCACGAAACAAATCCTCTATAAGTAAATGTATGTAATCTGTTTCTTGGTATTGTTTGGAGGCTTTAGTTGTCATCCCATAATTTGTCCACATGGGCCTGTAATGTATGGATGGATGGAAGGGGAAAGTGTGTGTATAGAGGTTTAAAGTGTGTGTGTGTGTGTGTGTGTGTGTGTGTGACCTTGGGATTTTTGGAGCTTTGAATAGAGTTGTAGTGTGTGTGTGTGTGTGTGACCTTGTGATTCTGATAAATAGATAGATATATATAGAGAGATAGAACGATTAAGTGGATACCGAGAGATACAGACAGACAAATAGATAGATACAGAGACAGACACAAACAGACAGAGAGATGAGATGCAGAGTGTTGAATGGTGTATCAGAGCAGCGAGTGTGTTTGTCCTATGTCAAGCACCACGTGACAGTGACGTTATTATGTTTACCTGGCAGAGACCAAGTATATCTCGATCTTGGAAGAGACAAATGACTAACACCCGTAGCTTAAAAAAAATTGAGGGCCCTTACTGGAGCTCTATGAACCCTCCAAACTAATCCAGGCCACAGAACCCTTCCGTATTTCTAATTGGGAATCTGTTGCCTGGAGTAGTTTGGAGAATTCATAAAGCTCCAGTAAGGGCCCTCAAATTTTTTAAAACTACGGGTGTTACTTTACAGCTTGACTCTCATCCCGAAGGACAATAATAGAAAAGCAGACCCTAGTTTTATTGTTCTTTCTTTGTTTTTATTTGTGTTTTCTAGTTACATTATATATTCTTTAATATTTTCTGTTATCTTTTTTTGTTTTTTGTTAATATAATTTTTTTTTCCATCATTAGTATTGTTGTGCTATTTTTGTGTGGCTATTGTTATTATTGTTAATTTTGTTATTATTATTAATGTAATCACACACATTAGGTTAATATATCTACTTTTGATTGTTATTAGTAATCATATCACACACACACACACACACACACACACACAAGGAGAACGAGAAATACCAGCCTGCTCTCTGTCCTTACCTCAACCAGCCCAGCCCACAACCCCTCCCTTGCCCTCCAACATTATAAGATCATCTCCCTTAGTTTTTACAGTCTCGTCCTTGTAGCAACCACAACCTAGCCTAGTTAGGACCTGGCATGGATACCCACCCGTCCTGTATGTCCTCAGCTTCACCTCCTTCTCTCACTTACTCACCTTCATTGCTTGTTGCTTTGACCTATTCACTTTTCTTACGTGATATTATTTAATCAGTTTTGTTTACTCATTCACATTTCTTTCTATGCCATGTTCACTTGTCTTTTAACACCTGTTCTATTGGCCTCGTGTGTGTGTATGTGTGTGTGTGTGTATTTAGGTTTTATCTTTATGTGAGTGTGGGTGTGGGTGTATGTGTATGTGTGTGTTTTTTGGGTTTATCTTTATCTCTCAGTGTGTGTGTGTGTGTGTGTGTGTGTGTGACTACAGTATGTCTTCTTATACCATTATAGCCTCAGCCTTCACATCACCTCAACCAACCCTGACCTTCCCAAGACTGTGATGAAGGAGAAGGAAGGCACCTGGAGGGAGTGAAGTTGAAGGTGGAGGGGATTTGTGTGACATTGAGTGTGTTTATGTGTGTGTGTGTGTGTGTGTGTATGTGTGTGTGTGTGTTGTTTATGTGTGTGTGTTGTCTATGTGTGTGACCGTTCTCCCGAGGGTTGTCTGACATTAGTGTGTGTGTGTGAGTGTGTGTGTGTGTGTGTGTGTGTGTGTGTGTGTGTGTGTGTGTGTGTGTGTGTGTGTGTGTGTGTGTGTGTGTGTTGTTTTGTTTATGTGTGTGTGTGGTATGTGTGTGTGTGTGTGTGTGTGTATGTGTGTGTGTGTGTGTGTGTGTGTTAATTGTCTATCTGTGTGTGTGTTCTAATTTAACCACAACAATGACCGCCGCTAGTTAGAAGATGAACACCGTGGGACTGACTCAGCTTCCAGACCTTAAAC
>JAWZYT010007375.1:0-20726 GCA_034508575.1 Petrolisthes manimaculis | reverse complement strand
GATGTTAGTAGTAGTGGATATGGATGTAGGTATATAATTATGGATAGTAGTGGTAGTGTGGTTGATGTGTTGATGTTGGTAGTAGTGGATATGGATGTAGGTATATAATTATGGATAGTAGTGGTAGTGGTTGATGTGTTGATGTTGGTAGTAGTGGATATGTATGTAGGTATTTTTTGGATAGTAGTGGTGGTGATAGTAGAGATGGTAGTTGTTGATGTTGGTAGTAGTGGATATGGTTCTAGGTATATTTTGGCTGGTTGTTGTTGTTGTTGTTGTGGTGGTGGTGGTGGTGGTGGTGGTGGTGGTGGTCATATTGGTAGGGGAAGAGGTGGTAGGGTGAATTGGTGGTTGTTGTGGTACCGTACCAACCATAGATGTGGGCGTGTAAGGTCGATGTGGAATAAATTAGGGGAGAGAGGTTGCTTTTGGACGTGTGTGTGTGTGTGTGTGAGAGAGAGAGAGAGAGAGAAAGAGGAGAGAGAGAGAAAGAGGGGGGGGGGGCAGATAGTGAATGTGGGAGGGGCTACTTCCATCCATATATGAATAGTATTTGCTTGGGCAGGTTATATAGATGGAGGTGGTGAAGGAAGGAAGACTGGGGAGGAGAGACCTTGCAAATGGATGGATGGATGGTGGGTACGAAGGGGTGATGAGAGAGAGAGAATTTGATATTTACACCGCCCCAACCTGATATTTATTTATTTATTTATCTGTTCGTGTGTCTGTTTTAGGTCTAGCGTCCACAGGTTTAGCCGTATGATGTTCATTTTTTTTTATTGATAGATATTCATCATAAAACAAAATGATTAACTTTTGGGCAAAATCGGTCGAAGGTCAAGGTCACAAAAAAATAAAGATAGCAAAGGGCGAGTGGTCGCTGGCATTTTTAATGGGCGGTGTTGCCATCGAATGATAACTTGTTTGATATTTTAATATTAGCATTATTTTACATACGGTAGATTGAATTACAAAATACATTATATTCAGAGAGAGAGAGAGAGAGAGAGAGAGAGAGAGAGAGAGAGAGAGAGGAGGAGAGAGAGAGAGAGAGAAGAGAGAGAGAGAGAGAGAGAGAGAGAGAGAGTACAGCAAAGAGCGACCAAGTAAGGGAATAAGTTTAAAAACAGAAGATTAAAATGTATAAAAAAGGTGTTTGAAGTAGATAATGAACAGTGATATCAAGGCAGAAGGAGTGAGAATTAACAGTGTATAAAAAAAAATGTGTAAAGTCAGAAAAAAAAAACATGCTAAAAAAAAAAAATGCTGGAGATGACAAGTAAAAGCTATAAAAAGAAAAAGGTGCTAAGAGAAGGAAGGCAACAACAGCAGATGGAGATTATTATTCTTTTTTTTTTTTTGTAAGAGGGAATGAAAGACCAAAAGAGGAAGAGACAATTAAGTAGTGATGAAAGACTGACAGGATAGGGATGTTTTTTTTTTTTTTTTTTTTTTTTTTTTTTTGTGTGTGTGTGTGTGTGTGTGTGTGTGTGTGTGGAAAGGAGTGTAAAAAGTTGTAGGGGCAGCGAGGCAGTTTGATGAATAGGGATGGGAATGGAAGATAGGAGGAAAAAGAAGAAGAGGCGGTGGTGGTGAAGGTAACGGAAGACTTTATAATTTTAATTTTATGTGGTTGGTGTCTGAAGCATATTATAAGGGTTAATAGGGGACAGGCTTGGGAGGGGGGACTGGGGAGGTGCGGGAATAGGGGGACAGACTTGGGGTTGGTAGAAAGCATATCCCCCTATTCCTGCACCCCCCCCTAACCCACCCAAAATAACCCCAAGCCTGTCCCCCTACTCCTGCACCCCTCAAAAAAAAACCCAAGCCTGTCCCCTTATTCCCACCCCCCCATAAGGTTGAGATTCTCTTGTTGGTGAATTGGAAGGTCTTTGATTCCTCCTAAGTATGCCAGGAAACAGGATCAGATGAACAAAAATAATGGTGTTATGTTGCTTGGAATAGATTGGAGGATTCAGTTACTCCAGCCTTACCAACACAAAATTTCGCCCTTAAGGAGAAATTATCTTGTTTAGTGAATTAAAATGTCTTTGATGATTCCTCCAAACTACTATATATATGCCAGGAAACAGACGCTCTCAATGGTAATATATATAGGTGGTCTGTTTCGTGGCATAGTTTGAAGGAATCAGATGAAGCCTTTCAATTTATACCAACAAAAATAATTTCCCCTTAAGGGCTCTAGTGATGGAAGGAAGGGCTGTGTTGTGTTGTGTTGTGTGGGTGTGTCGTGGTAAAGGAAAGGGGGTGAGGGGGGTGAGGAAGGTTGTGTTGTGTTGTGTGGGTGTGTCGTGGTAAAGGAAGGGGGGTGAGGGGGAGAGAGAAGGGTTGTGTTGTGTTGTGTTGTGTTATGTGGGTGTGTCGTGGTAAAGGAAGGGGTGTGAGGGGGTGAAGGGGGGACAGGAAGGGTACAGGGTGCTGAGTGTTGACAAGGAAGGGTTGTGTTGTGTTGTGTTGTGTGGGTGTGTCGTGGTATAGGAAGGGGGTTGAGGGGGTGAGTGTTGACAGGGAAGGGTTACATAAACTTACATGTGTGACGAGTCATTCCTTATGTCAAGTGTCAGGTGGTAACGGGAAGTGTATGTTTGTGTGTGTACAGAGAGAGAGAGAGAGAGAGAGAGAGAGAGAGAGAGAGAGAGAGAGAGAGAGAGAGAGAGAGATAGAAGGGGGACCAGTGTGTGTGTGTATGAGAGAGAGAGAGATAGAATTTATCTCCTTGCCTTATCTTATTCCACTTTCTTTCCTACATTTTTATTACAGCAGACATGAAAACTCGTGAGAGAAACCTTTTAGTTCCAATAATCAACGTTGAATGCACAGAAAATACATAAATAACATAAGAGGAGAGAAAATAAAACCGAGACACAGACAGACGGAACATTTACAAAGATTAACAGAGAGAAACTTAAATAAATGGGGTATCGATGTATGAAAATAAAATACGTTCGGTTATATTTTATCATGTGTTGAAGTTAGATCACTGAGTTTGTATGTCAGTGAATAAATAGGAGGACCCATGAAAGCTGAAATAAATGGCAGGGTAAGAGACAGATGGGAAAGACAGATGAATGAGGAAGTAGAGAGAGATAAAGGTAAGAATGAAAGGGTAGGTAGAAGGGTAATGGCTCTAAGGGTAGGTTAAGAAAGGGTAATTACTGTGATTTGGTGGGTGGAGGACTTAGACTGATGAAAGGGTAGGTGTGTTAGTGTGTGGGTAGGTAAGTAAGTAGGTGGGTAGGTAGGTAAGGAATTAGGATAGGGAACGTGGGTGCATGGGTAGATAGAAAAGAAAGGAAGGAGGGAAGGAAGGAATGGGGGGAATAAAAGAAAGATAGTGTTACAGTCCAAATGAAAGATAAAAAGATATAAAAGAAAGGAAGAAAGGAATGGGGGGAACTAAAAGAAAGATAGTGTTACAGTCCAAATGAAAGATAAAAAGATTAAGTTGCATTTATTCATGTGGAAGGAAATGCTTAACTTTAGAAGAAAGGATCTCTCTCTCTCTCTCTCTCTCTCTCTCTCTCTCTCTCTCTCTCTCCTCTCTCTCTCCTCTCTCTCTCTCTCTCTCTCTCTCTCTCTCTCTCTCTCTCTCCGGGCTTTATATCAAGATTATATAACGTATTTGAAAGCGTAAGAAAAAATATAGGTAGAGAAAGCAAGGTATCTATAAGGAAGAGATTGTACACGCCCTCTATATAGACACCTCTCTTTATCTTGAAACTCTTACTGCCACGCCCTCTCTCTCTTTCACACACACACACACTGCCTGTCTGTCTCTCTCTTTCGCTCTCTTTCTCTCACTCTCACTCTGTCTCTCTTTCTTTATCTCTTTTTCTTTG
Source organism: Petrolisthes manimaculis (assembly GCA_034508575.1). Classification (NCBI taxonomy): domain Eukaryota; kingdom Metazoa; phylum Arthropoda; class Malacostraca; order Decapoda; family Porcellanidae; genus Petrolisthes; species Petrolisthes manimaculis. The sequence continues at coordinate 16,866 of JAWZYT010007375.1, read as the reverse complement.
TTTCTCGTTCTTTATCTCTTTCTTTTTTTCTCGTTCTTTATCTCTCTTTATCTCTCTTTCTCTCTCTCTGTCTCTTTCTCTCTCTATCTTTCTCTCTCTATTTTTCTCTCTCTCTCTTTCTCTCTCTCACCCCGTGTGGACCGTAAGGTCTGTTGTGGTCTGTGATTCTATGTAACTCTATGTAACTCTCTCTCTCTCTCTCTCTCTCTCTCTCTCTCTCTTCTCTCTCTCTCTCTCTCTCTCTCTCTCTCTCTCTCTCTCTCTCTCTTTCTCTCTCTGTCTCTCTTTCTCTCTCTCTCTCCCTCTCTCTGTCTGCATCTTTTACAAAATATTATCCAACTCAATCTATTCTCTCTTTTTTTTCTTCCCTATCTTCTTTTCTTCTTAATTCCCTTCATCATTATTCTCATTTTCCCCTCATGTTGCTGACTTATTTTTTTTGTTTTCTCCCTTCCCTTTCATCTTCCCCTTGTCTTCACTTTTTCTTTCGTCTCATATTATTCTCTCTGTTCTCTTTCTTCCCTAATTATCGTCGTCTTTCGTTCTCCCATATTTTATCTATCACTCCATTTCCTCTTTAGTTTTGTTCACTTTTATTTTATATATAACTTTATATTTATCTTGTTTATATTAATGTATGTGTGTATGTGTATTTATTTGTAGTTACTTATGAGTGTAATTGTGTGTTGTATGCACGAATACGTGTACGGAAAACCCTGTGTTATGTGTATGTATGTATGTGTGTGTGTACGGAAATATGTGTTTGTGTGGTGCGTGGTGTACGGGAAGATCTGTGTGTGTGTGTGTGTGCGTGTGTACGGAAATATGTGTTTGTGTGTGCGTTTGTACGGGAATATGTGTTTGTGTGTGCGTGTGTGTGTACGGAAATATGTGTTTGTGTGTGCGTGTGTACGGGAAAATCTGTGTGTGTGTGTGTGTGTGTACGGGAAAATCTGTGTGTGTGTGTGTGTGTGTACGGGAAAATCTGTGTGTGTGTGTGTGCGTGTGTACGGGAAAATCTGTGTGTGTGTTTGTGTATCCATTTCGTGTGTTGGGTTGCATTTCTTTTGTCCCTCCTTCCCTTCCCCAACAACACCTCCCTCCTTACGTCAACACTCTCTGTTCTTCCTTCCATTAACAGATTCATAGGTCAACAATACACACGAGTCCTCTGCATCCATCCCTCCCTCCCTCCTTACCTTCCTTCCTTCCTAACTCTCCCTCCTTCCAATCTTTCTTTTCCCTCCCTCCTACCCTCCCTATTCCTTCCTCTTTTAACTTGTACCCTATTATACTCTCCCAGTCTTCCTCTCCTTCCTCTCCTCTCCCAGTCTTTCTCTTCTTTCTCTCCTCTCCCAGTCTTTCTCTTCTTCCTTTCCTCTTTTTCCTCTCCTCTCCTTTCCTCTTCTTTCTCTCCTCTTCTTCCTCCCCTCTCCCAGTCTTCCTCTCCTTCCTCTCCTCTCCCAGTCTTTCTCTTCTTCCTCTCCTCTTCTTCCTCTCCTCTCCTTTCCTCTTCTTCCTCTCCTCTCCCAGTCTTCCTCCCCTCTCCTTTCCTCTTCTTCCTCTCCTTTCCTTCCTATTTCCCCTGGCCCATCAAGGTCTGAAGCCATTAGTAAGGGGAGATGTGTTCTGAGAGGCTTCGAGTCCATCTCTCTCTCTCTCTCTCTCTCTCTCTCTCTCTCTCTCTCTCTCTCTCTCTCTCTCTCTCTCTCTCTTTATTTATCTACTCTATCTATCTGTCTATTTCATCTGTCACCCCATCGTATGTCAGTGACTCTAGTGTGTGTGTGTGTGTGTGTGTACGTGATATTGTAAGCCATGTGGTAATTAGTTGAGTCATGTGAATATCCGGCGTGTGTGTGTGTGTGTGTGTGTATATACGTGTGTGAGTGTGGAAACATGTATTCAAGCGGCCTTGCATGTATGGGTGTTCTGGGTGTTTACGTGTGTGTGTGTGTGTGTGTGTGTGTGTGTGTGTGTGTGTGTGTGTGTGTATTGTGTACATAAATGTTTGTGTATATATGTGTAGTGTGTACGTAAATGTTTATGTGTGTGTGTGTATTGTGTTCGTAAATGTGTGTGTGTGTGTGTGTGTTGTGAACGTAAATGTGTGTGTACATATATATGTGTGTGTGTGTGTGTGTTCATGCAAATATACTCAAAGGGTGGGACAACATTGTAACACTTTTCACCTACTGCAGAAAGAAGAAAAAAAGAAAAAAAAAACATGTAGGTACACAAAACACACACACACACAAAGTTAATCAAATATATAATATCTCATCACAATAGCAAAAGTTGCCCATACACACACACACACACAGTCCTTGAACCTAGCTGTGTACTGTGACCTATATACCTCCCCTGAACACACACACACACACACACACACACACACACACACACATTGGTCTGGTGTATTGGAAAGCGTGTCATGTCTACAGTCCTCAGCGCTCGACAAAATATTAATAACAACAACAGAAGGAGACAAAATATTAATAACAACAACAGAGGGAGACAAAATATTAATAACAACAATAGAGGGAGACAAAATATTAACAACAACAACAACAGAGGGAGACAAAATATTAATAACAACAACAATAGAGGGAGACAAAATATTAATAACAACAACAACAGAGGGAGACAAAATATTAATAACAACAACACAGGGAGAGACGAGTTTAATGACCTCTGTTGCTGTTGTTGCACTCACTCTGTTTGGTTGTTTATTGTTGTTGTTGTTGTTGTTGATGTCATGAGATGTTGTAGAATTAAGTGTAAATAGTGGATCCAATTCTGAAACCCTCTGCTCTGTACGTTTGCCCCTTAGGATCTCACTCTCTCACTCACTCTCTTTTCAATTCTTCAAGTTTCCCTCCTTTCCTTTATGTTTCCTTCAAGTTTCCCTCCTTTCCTTTATGTTTCCTTCAAGTTTCTCTCCTTTCCTTTATGTTTCCTTCAAGTTTCTCTCCTCTCCTTTATGTTTCCTTCAAGTTTCCCTCCTTTCCTTTATGTTTCCTTCAAGTTTTCCCTCCTTTCCTTTATGTTTCCTTCACCAAAAATAAAAAAATATCTAGGACTTTTCATCGTGACTGTACACCTTCACAATAATAATAAAAAAAACATTCTGCGTTTGCATGTGGAAGGTGTGAGATCTGGTGGGCGAGGGTGGGGGGCGAGGAGGGTGATCTCTTTACGAAGCGGCGCTGGTGTGTATTATTAGGAGAGTAAACAGAGGAGGTGGTGGAAGAGGTGTAAAGTAAGTCTTAAACCTGATTATCCCAAGAAGAAAGAACATGCCCAGACCAGCCAGCCACCTCTAATTAGACCACACTCCACTCCAACCTGGCCACAGAACATGACACTCACTGCTTTGCAAATACACACAAAAGCAGTCATTATAAAATTTATCTAATGGTTTGCAAATACACACAAAAGCAGTCATTATAAAATTTATCTAGTGGTTTGTAAATGGACACAACACCAGTCGTATAAAATTTATCTAATGGTTTGTAAATGGAGTTTGATAATACACACAACACCGGTCAATATAAAATTTATCTAATGGTTTGTAAATGAAGTTTGTAAATGCTCACAACTCCAGTCAATATAAAAGTTATCTAATGGTTTGTAAATGGAGTTTGTAAATGCTCACAACTCCAGTCAATATAAAAGTTATCTAATGGTTTGTAAATAGTTTATAAAATATACACACACCAGTCCTATTAAAAGTTATCATCTAACCTATTAATTACCCTTGACTGTCGGTATTGAGTTTTATTACAGAATTAGGGGTAACATGTGTAGGTTTTGTTATGCCAGAGAGAAAGCGAGTGTATTGTGACATAAGAGAGTCATTTGGTGTTAGTCTAAATACAACAGGATAAAGCGATCGACCCGGACACTTTAAAATAATAATAATAAATAAGTATTGTAGTTGTAAAGATAAATTATGGCAATATATTACTTTCCTTTATTCCTTTTTAGTGTTTATGGTGACTTATGCTGGCGATATTCACAAAACACTATATTATCGAGGCAGTAAATATTCGTCCTCCACCCTTCTACTATTACACCACCAAACACATATGTATACTCTCTCTCTCTCTCTCTCTCTCTCTCTCTCTCTCTCTCTCTCTCTCTCTCTCTCTCTCCTATAGTACAAAACGAGATGATTGCTTAATGTATAATCTGCTTACTTTCTGTTTGTGTTGCAGGTCAGTGATGATTGTTGATGATGTGTTTCCAGAGTTGTTGGTCCTGAATCCTGGACTGGAAGTATAAAGCGAAGGAAGGAAGGAAGGAAGGTATGTAACAACTATAAGGATTTCTTCTGTCTGTCGCCTTCTTATGTTCTTTTTTTCTTATGTTGTTGTTTTTCCCTTGATGTATCTCTTCGTTCAGTTGTTCCTGATAACTTAATTATTTCTCGTGCTGTAAAGGGGAGGGGTTGGTTTTAAGAAGGTGGAGTTGAGGTGTGGAGAAAGTTGATTTACTGTGAGGTGCTTAAAGTGATTAAAGAAAGTACTTTGTGAGATGGCAGATGAGATGGATGGGATTGTTTGTGATGACTGAGATAAATGGTCTGGAAAAGATGAGTGGTGTTTAACAAAGGCTTATGAGTGAACACTAATATAGGCCTATACCTAGCAACACAAATAAGAAGTAAACCAGACATTAAAATAATATATTCATACACAATTAACCCGGTGTATTGAAAACTGTGAATATCCTCTAGGCCTAGGGAGACAACTCAATAACTATATTTTGGAACAGAATGTGTGATTTTATGGTAATTTTCCTATAAAAGTTTTATCAACACATCTTGAACTTGAGTGGATCATAATATTTTACATCGATCGATCGTGTTTTGTTTCCAATTATGTGCAGAAAAACGTGTATTTTTTTTTTTTTTTCGTATCCACTGTCCAAACATCAACAACAACTTCCATGTCAGAATTCCGAGGAGAGGAGGCGGGACAAGAGACAATGTTGATATATTTCACAGCCTTATCAAATGACATGTATGGAGAAGTGGGTATAAGTCTGAATAACAGCGAGTACTCAATTAACCTCTCGTGGGGAATGGAGCCATCATCTGTTGTGGACGAAATGGAAGCTACTGAAGCCTACAAACTATACAAGAAAACAACAACAACAACAACAACAACAGACCAGACCATTCGAATACCAAGGAATACCAACCACAATCAAATATCCACCGACACTTTCCTTATATCATGCAAATAAATCAGTATCATATCAAATTATAATCATACAACACTTTACGTCAACTCAACCCCCTCAATTATTCTGATGAGATGCTGCAAAATCACACACGTGTTGTTCTTTATTACCAAAATATTTACTACGATGGAAGGAAAGTGTGGGTGGATATTTGATTGTGGCTGTACTAATCTGTTTCACGGCATACCTTAAAGGATTAAGTATAATTTATATAGGCTTCTAATTAACCAGACAACAACGTGGTTCCTTTAAAGGATATTATGTCCTGCCTGAGGTGGTCATTCCGGTCTAATCTACACACACGCCTATAATAATTAACCCAACATTTGTGAAACTGAAACTAATGAGGATTTTAGGCATTGTTAAGGATCGGTGGTGCTAATATATATATATATATATATATATATATATATATATATATATATATATATATATATATATATATATATATATATATATATATATATATATATATATATATATATATATATATATATATATATATATATATATATATATATATATATATAATATTTTTTTTTATCTCCTGAAACTTTTCTTTTGATTGGTTGCTGTGAGTTGTTTATTTGCATACTGAATTTATACCATTATATAAAAGGCCTCGTATGTATGTCCTTTTTCCTAGGTGTTTTGGAATAAAAAAAAAAAATGTGGTAAGTCTGGACCATCTGTATAATTTTATCTGCTTGAAGGGTCAATTATTTTTTGTATAAAGGTTAGGTAGGTACAGTACTGTACTTTGACGTTTGTTGAAATGGGTCGTACGAAACCAAGGAGTAGGTCAATCTGTGTTCAAATGTATGTATATAACTGAGCGATAGAGATAGAAATTGTAAAGCTAATGGTGAAAAAAATAGAGGTAGATAAAAAATAGTAAAGATAGTGTAAAATATAGATAGTAGAGCTGTGGTTGATAGTGCTTGACCAGGGTCTAAGGAGTGTTGGAGAGTAACTAAACAGAATTCGAAAATGTGAGTCTTCTAAACCTCTCTCAACGTTGAAAATGGTTTGGAAAATTCACTTGTTGGAACTGTATTCAATTGCTCACCAACACTCCTTAGACCCTGGTCAAGTACTATCAACCATGACTGTACAAGTATTTTAGAAGGATGGAAGGATGGTGTGAGAAGGATGGTGTAGGATGGAAGGACTCACTGTATACACGTCCTACTGTGGTGACCGGCGAGGGCTGACTGATTGTGGTGGTGGTGGTGGTAGTGGTGGTAGTAGTGGTGGTGGTGGTAGGTGTGGTAGCTGGCCAGGGGAAAGGAGGAGGAGGAGGAGGGTGTAGTACTATGTTGGTGGTGGTAGTGGTAGTAGTGGTGGAGGGGAGAGTAAGGTAGGAGGGTAGCTGAGGGGGTTGTGGTAGTGGTGGAGTGGGGTGGTGTTTGGTAGGGGGCTGAGGGCGTGTATGATGCTGTGATGTTGGTACTGGTGGTAGTGGTGGTGGTGGAGAGTGTATGGTAGGGTGTGGAGGGTATGTGGTATGGGTACAACTAGAAGGTGTATGGTAGGGGGCTGAAGGAAATGTGGTACTTTGCTGGTGGTGGTGGTGGTGGAGGGCATGTGGTAAAGATATAATTATAGAGTGTGTGATTGAAGGTGTAAAAAAAAAAAAAAAAAAAAAAGTGTGTGTGGTTGTGGTAGAGTGTGGTTGAGTATGACTTATGATATTCCAAGTTAAAGGAATCATTAACCCACTAACCTCCAATTCTATGACCCTTTAAAATATCAGGATAAAATTGACTTTATTTTTTTTTTATTGCTGCGTATGGTAATGTTTGAGGCATCTTGAGACACGAGGAGGCCAGGAGTGATTTAAGATGTGTTTATGAAGCAAAGATGAAGAGGCCAAGTGAGGAAAAGAGTGAAGAAGGAAGAATAAGAAGGCGAGGAAGGGAAGATGAGACGACAGAGTGAGGAAGAAAGTGAAGAAGGAAGAATAAGAAGGTGAGGATGAGGAAGGGAAGATGATGATGGGTGGTGAGGGAGAGAGTGAAGAAGGAAAGATAAGAAGGTGAGAATGAGGAAGGAATGATAAGAAGGAATGATGAGAAGGAAGGGGTAAAGGAGGATGTTATTAGGTGTAGTTAAATGGGAAGGAAAGATAAGGTGAGAGTGAGGAATGAATGATAAGAAGGAAGGGGTAAAGGAGGATGTTATTAGGTGTAGTTAAATGGGAAGGAAAGATAAGGTGAGAGTGAGGAAGGAATGATAAGAAGGAAGGGGTAAAGGATGATATTATTAGGTGTAGTTAAATGGGAAGGAATGAAGGGATAAAGAGAACCATAAGGGGTTAACGGGAAGGGGTGAAGGTGAAGGTTGGAATTTGGAGGTGAAAGTGGGAGACGAGGTTACCCAGTGGAGGTGAGTTCAACGCCTGAGTAGCTAGTGATCAGGTTACACACACACACACACACACACACACACACACACACACACACACACTGCAGTTAGTAATACGTCTTCGGTTTCTTTTGTTGTGTATTATCGAAAGGTTTCTCCTTCTCTGACCCTTACACACACACACACACACACACACACACACACACACACACACACACACACTGGAGTTAGTAATACATCTTCGGTAGCTTTTGTTTTGGGTATTATATTAAGGCCTCTCCTTCATTGTTATTCAGTCACCCATCAAGTTAGCCAGCAGGACCGGTTACCCTTGAATAGATGGTGTAGGTGAATTGATGTTGGTTCTATTGATTATTGATAGAAATTTATGTATAGTATGTGTGTGTGTGTGTGTTTGTGTGTGTGTGTGTGTGTTTGTGTGTGTGTGTTCTGAAAATTCGGTGGTCAAGAATATTACCTTTTAGTTTTCGAATATTAGTGAGAGACAAGAGAGGTGACTATCTTACGGTTTGATGTTACTTATGTCCCATATGTAAGAATATTGGTAGTGGTCAGAAATTATGTATCACGAGTGTACGGCTCTTTGTTAGATTGTGCAAAGTCAATCTGTACAGCTGTCTGTCTCGACACGTAACATAACGACGGGTTATGTGTCCCCTACTCCCGCACCCCCTTTAAACACCTTGCCTTAGACAGAGAGATACATAGTGAGGTACAGTCGGCGGCATAAGTCCTGTCGCCTAGCTTGCTTCACCTAGGCACGCGATGTTCATAGTCTCGAGATTATTAGGTGTAAAAAACGTGCATATTTCTCGAGTCCATGAACACTGCCTGTCTCGGTGAAGCAGGTGAGGCGACACGACTTATGCCGCCGACTGTACAACATTCTCGTAAGACTTTTCAAGGTCACCCAGAACTATGGCTACACACTGCTGCTGTATAGGGTTATTGAGGACGAACCCATCTGGTGGTAATATAGTGTACCCAAGGTGGTGGTCGTTTCTAGGGGTAGTGATCTTTATGTACAGTTGCCATCACAGGACTTGAGGCCGCCACCCCATCCACGAACATGCTGGTGTTGTAAAGTCATGATGGTCTAATGTACTGCAACCTGGTGAATAAAAGCGAGCTAGATGTTAGTTGTCCCTTTAATCTTTTTTTCTGTAGATGTTGGTTGTCTCTTTAAAAAAAAATTCTGTAGATGTTGGTTGTCCCTTATACTCTTTTCTGTACATGTTGGTTGTCCCTTCAATCTTTTCTGTCCCCATCTCCAAACTCTTCTTGGTTCATTAATAGTTTTCTTCAGACATTGCTCTTTAATTATGTGTACATTTCTTTAGTTCATGCATATTTTCTTCACACATTATTCTCTACTTCTTTGTACATTTTTAGTTGATGCATATTTTCTTCAGACATTGTTCTTCCCTTCCTCGTACCTTTTTAGTTCATGCATATTTTCTTGAGACATTGTTCTTCCCTTCCTCGTACCTTTTTAGTCAATGTATATTATTCCAAATTTAAATATTATTGTTTGTCTTCAGCACAAAAAAAAACCTCCCCCAACCTTTTCCCTACACCCGCACCCCCTTAATTTAACACCCCCTTGTACACTTAGATTGGATCTGAGTGTAGTGGGGTTGTCTTCTCATCAGGGGGGCGTACAAACCGCTGCTTCAACCTCGAGGGGACTGTGACAAGAATACAAACCGTGCTAAGGTGTTGAGGGGGAAGTCTTGTGTTGGTAATTCTAGAGCAACTGAATCCTCCAAACTATTCCAAGCAACTGAACACCATTATTTATGCTCTTATGGTCCTGTTTCCTGGCATACTTTGGAGGAATCAAGGCACTTCAATATAGCAAAAGTATACTCTCACCTTAAGGGACCCTGTGCATAATGCAGTGAAAAAAAATTGCTGAAGATAAATGTGTCCTTAAAATATTGCCACGAAACACCACGTATAGGGAAGGAGCTTGTTTCGTGGCATGGTCAGTAGGAATTAGAAGCCTCCTATTTTCATACACGATCACATGCAGGGTCCTTAATTAAAATAATGCCTAGGTATGAACAGTACAATTGGAGGACTACTGATTACTCTTTGATGTTAAACAAATTCATTATATTATATGTATTTTGAAATATAGTACACATCCGGTTTTTGACATCATTATTAGTTTGAAGGAATATATAATAGGTTTTTATTTCATTCATCCACAGCAGCAGAATATTCCTTTTATGACCTCGGTGTTGTCGATAGCCATAAATGTACACGACTTAATTAAGATCTTTTTGACCAAGGCTGAGACGAGGAGATGAGTCTGGGGGGAGATGAGGAGGAGGAGGAGGGGGAGGGGAGGGGGAGGTGGGGAGGGGAAGATGAGGAGGAAGGAAGGAGGGGGGAAGATGAGGAGGAAGGAGGGGAGAGAGGGTTTAGAGGGAATGTGAGGAGGAGGAGGGAAGATGAGGAGGAGGGGAGGGGAGGGAAATGAGGAGGAGGAGAGGGAGATGAGGGGAGGGGAGGGGAGGGAGATGATGAGGAGGGGAGGGGGAGGGAATGTGAGGAGGGGGAGGAGAGTTTAGAGGGAATGTGAGATGAAGATCCTTGATGCACTCACTCCTCTCTCTGTCGGTTCACCATCAGTTGAATGTTTGATGTGGTGGTAGGTTGTGTGCGTGTGTGTGTGTGTGTGTGTGTGTGTGTGTTTGTGTGTGTGTGTGTGTGTGTGTTTGTGTGTGTGTGTGGTGGGGGATAAGGGGGGGGGGTCTCCAGTGTTGCCCCTCCCTGTACTCTGAAGCGGGTTTATAGTTAATCAAACTGGCTTGAGAGAGAGAGAGAGAGAGAGAGAGAGAGAGAGAGAGAGAGAGAGAGAGAGAGAGAGAGAGAGAGAGAGATTCAGCTTCGTAATTAGGTAAATAGATGGATAGAAAAATGAAGACACAGACAGACAAATATTGAGTGAGATAAAAACAAAAAAACAGAAGAGTGTACAGAGCCTTCACCTTCTCTCATCACACCACAGGGCCAGTACAACTCCATAGTGGCTTTGGTTTGTTATGATCTTAACCAACCAACCAACCAACCATCTCACTTGTCACTCTCTCTTAATTAATTATATCCAACAAACAAACTCAGTATCCATAATATTATCCACACACACACACACAATAAAAATCCATCCATATATAAATCCACCATATATAAAAAAAAATCCACCATATATAAGAAAAAAATCATCTAATAATAATTCACTCATGAGTTATTTACACAGATTAGTTTTTTTCGTTTGGGTGCTTACAAAAAAAAAAAAAAAAAAAAATACTTGTGGATCGGCACATAAACCCCTTTCCCACATATACTTTACCAATTTAAGTATAGTCGTTTTATACATAACAAAATATTATGTGTGTACATTTCCATACACGTCAATTATGTATGTACTTATTTATGCATACATGTCTACTTGTACTTATATTTTATTTAGATATATTGTAATTTAAGTATACAGACAAGAAGGAATTTTTTGAGACTGATGTATATTTCTATTCAGACATATATATTCTAATTATGGTTAGTAATAAATAAATAAATAAAAAGTAAAATAAATAGTGAAATACATAGTCAAATTAGTTTTAAAAAAATAGTGTAAATAGGGAAGTAAATAGTAATAATAGTAAACAAAATAGTAAAAATAATAAACTAAATAGTAAAAAGATAGTATGAATAGTAAAAAAAAAGAGTAAAAAAAAAGTAAAAATAGTAAAATTAGTAAAAAAAATAGTAAAAATAGTAAAAAAAAAAATTAGTAAAACTTATAAATATAAATAGCATAAATAGTAAAATAAATAGTAAAAATATTATAAAACTAATATATAACGAAAGATATTTTTCTTATAATTATCATGCCGGACATAATTATTCCTTCTTGTGTATAACTGGGAAAATATCTCAAACTTATTATATAAAGACAAGTCAGCCTCAGTCAGTCACCTTCACACACACACACACACACACACACACACACACACACACACACAAACATTCTCCTTTACCTCTCCTTATGGGGGTAATTCGCTTTTGTTACATTGGAGTGCCTTGATTCCTCCAAAATATGCCAGGAAACAAGACCAGATGAACAAAATTAATGGTGATCTGTTGTTTGGAATAGTTTCTTCAGTCATCCGGGAATCTGAACTGTATAGGTGACGGGGTGAGTGTGGATGGAGTGAGAATCAAGAAGGAGGGAGATAGGGATTAAAGTCTAGGGATCCTCCATGCCCTATTTAGACGTTTACCTATATAGGCTTTAGGTTATTAGTGTTAATTAAAATGTGCGAAGGGTTTGTTTGTATTTATTTATTAAGTGTGCGAAGGGTTTGTTTGTATTTATTTATTTATTTATATGTAGAGGGTACGTAATAGTTATTGTAGAGCTTTATTATTCACCCTGTGATACATAATTACTTAGGATACATTTAGTCGATTTAAGGCAGGTCAGGTCAGGTCAAAACACGTAAGTTTGTTTAGGTTAGATTAGATTTGAATAGTTGGGTTAATGTTAAGTTAAGGATACATCAAGTGATATCTAGTTTGACGTGATAAAGTTAGTTAGGGATGTAATATAAGATTGTATACTGTTAAGGTTAAGTTAGACAATGTTGGTGATTGAAGTTAGCGATGTAAAATAAAGATTATACTATTAAGGTTAAGTTAGACAATGTAGGTGAGTGAAGTTAGCGATGTAATATAGAGATTATACTATTAGGTTAAGTTAGACAATGTAGGTAAGTGAAGTTAGCGATGTAATATAAAGATTATACTATTAAGGTTAAGTTAGACAATGTAGGTGAGTGAAGTTAGCGATGTAATAATTATAAAGATTATACTATTAGGTTAAGTTAAGACAATGTAGGTGAGTGAAGTTAGCGATGTAATATAAAGATTATACTATTAAGGTTAAGTTAGACAATGTAGGTGAGTGAAGTTAGCGATGTAATATAAAGATTATACTATTAAGGTTAAGTTAAGACAATGTAGGTGAGTGAAGTTAGCGATGTAATATAAAGATTATACTATTAAGGTTAAGTTAGACAATGTAGGTGAGTGAAGTTAGCGATGTAATATAAAGATTATACTATTAGGTTAAGTTAGACAATGTAGGTGAGTGAAGTTAGCGATGTAATATAAGATTGTATACTGTTAAGGGGAGAGTATACTTTTGGTACATTGGAGTGCCTTGATTCCTCCAAAGTATGCCATGAAACAGAACCAGATGAACAAAAATAATGGTGCCCTGTTGGAGTTAAGAGTTTGGAGGAATCATTATCTCCAAAAATGTCCAAACTATAAGGTTAAGTTAGACAATGTAGGTGAGTGAAGGTTAAGACATATCATCATAAGACAGGAAGACAGTCGTTGTTAAGAATGGAATCAGGGAGTGGTAGAACAGCAATGATAATGAACCACTTGAAGTACGAGGGTGAAGATGGGCTGTGTTGCCATACAGGGAAGGCAAAACACTTATAATGGCACAAGGAGCAGCAGCAGTGTGGTAGGTCTGAGGGTCATCTTGTTCTGGGGAGTCGTAAAATATCTATTATTGTTGTTGTTAGTGTTGGTGTTGGTGGTAGTGGTGGTAGTGGTAGTGGTGGTGGTGCACGTCAAGTCAGTACCAGTAGGTTGTTCCCACTTCTTAAGCTTCTCTCTCTCTCTGATTTGGCAACGTCACAAGTTTGATGGTTGTAGAGAAATCTTGATGAGGCAGTAAAATTCTTGTTACCTGTTTTGGTGGATTTTCATGAAAGCTAAACTCAAGTCGACCTACATAACCCATGTGTATGTGTGAGAGGAGAGACAAGTACTCTTGGAGAACACTGTTGAACCTTAGGGTTTTACAAGTCTATAATTAACACAAGTGGTGTCACATAATTATAAGGATACTCGATATGCCATTGTTGTAATAATTGTTAGTATTTCTGTAAGTTTAAAATGTTCTAAGAATGCCATCTTCACGGTTATAAAGTTAATTAGATACTCTGCTCAATTGTTAAGGCAAGGTATTAAGGTAACCAAATACATTTTATAAAGTATAAAATTTACAGTAAACTGTAAATTCTGCCGTTTCACAAATATATTTGTTTAATATTTTCGTAGGTGGGAATGGTGTTCAGTAATACAAAAATGACTTTCCTAAGTATTAATATTAATTTGTACCGTTCATCGTACATTCAGGTTTCAGTGAACATTTATGTATGTCATGTACTGTAGCGGATAATATTTTCTCTTGCCAGCCCATTCCTAAAGTTATTACCACTGGAAGTACCATTACACATGGTAATTTTCTCCATTTTGTATAATCATATTTGCATGTGCTGCTGTACGAAAAATTATATGCTGTCGTTGAAGTGATGCATAATACATTTAATCCTTGCTGGACATTGTGTTAGTAAATTTTTCCCTTCTCCTCAGTTATTTGGTCAAACTCAGACTGTCTTCGTAGGTAATCCACCTTGCATGGGATGGAGAACGAAGGACGAGCGAGATAGTCTGACAAAGGCTAGAGACAATTTAGGAAACGTTGTTTGCAATTAGAAGACTTATTGACTCGGGAGAAATTCCATCTTATCTAAATTACGCCAGAGGACTATAAACACACACACACACACACACACACACACACACACACACACACACTATAGAACAGAAATATGGTAAACTGCTGCTGGGACTGAAATGCATGACAACAGCTTCTTCCCCTAAGCACAAAATGACCACGAAACAGACCAACCAACCCTTCAGATATACGAACGAATATAGGGGAGATCCATAATAGTTTGAAGGAGATGTATGTACAGCCCAACACATTCAGCCTCCCCCCCCTCCCCCCCCTCCCCCCCTCACACCCAACAGATTACGTCACTACTTACATCCTTTCTTGTTAATAATGGAAGGTGGGTCTCAGCATATATGGTCATCCTCACCTCGTTAACCATATCAATACATTACTCAGTCGCCATCTCCTGTCACCAATCTTGAGGGATCATTGTCCAATTTAATCATCCACGAGTATTTTTTTTTTTTTTTTTTTTTTTTTTTTGTGAGGGTAATAATTGTTGTTGTTTTTGTTGTTGTTGTTGATCTGAGATTTTGTAAGGGGAACATCTGTTGTGTACCATTTGGAAGGTTATTGGGTCCTTTTAATTATTATGCTACTCAACATATAGCCTACTTATACTGTGTGCCAGTTAGAAGGCATCTATGTACAGCCACAATCCAATCTCCACCGACACTTCCCTTCCATCGTAGTAAATATTTTGGTAATAAAAAAATAGCACGTGTATGATTTTGCAGCACCTCATAATAATAATTGAGGGGGTTGAGTTGACGTAAGGTGTTGTAAGATTATAGTTTGATATGATACTGATTTATTTGCACGATGGAAGGAAGGTGTCGTTGGTTATTTGATTGTGACTGTACATACATATTTACAGTCACACTTAGAAAGCACAAACACGCACAGGCAAACATACAGTACACACTGGAACAAACACACATACAAGCACAGCATGCATGTAGAGGAACGAAAGACTATGCATACAGATAGACAAATCTATATTATATACACGTACACAGAGGTTATACACACCACCATGAATATACAAATTAAGAATACATATTTATACTCGGGTACATAAATGGTCATCAACACTGGACAGGGAAAAATATCCTAACTAAACGACATAAAAGTTTAAGGTGAAGCTAAAATGTGGTTAATTTATATTATGGTGGTACAGCTCCATGCAAATGTTTCAGTACACAACAGTGATTCAAGTAAACAATTAAATCTCTCTCTCTCTCTCTCTCTCTCTCTCTCTCTCTCTCTCTCTCTCTCTCTCTCTCTCTCTCTCTCTCTCTCTCTCTCTCTCTCTCTCTCTCTCTCTCTCTCTCTCTCTGTTATATTTTTGTTTAATTTGTTTTTTTGTTACTGATGATGTTAATATTCTGTTCTGTTCTCAATTCGTCTTATCTCTTTTCTTGTTTCTTTTATCTCCTGTCCTCTGTCAACCTTTACCATCTCTCTAAAAACTATCCTCCTTCTATCCAACTCTATCCATTTATACGTATAATGAATTCTTTCTTACTTACTGTCCTCTCCACTCTTCTTCCTCCCTCCTACATTGTTCATCTGACTTTATTTAGACACACACACACACACACACACACAAACACACACAAACACACACACACACACACACACAAACACACACACACACAATGAAGTAGGCATGCTAACATAATTATATAGATGAAGGAAAGAAAGTTGGGAGTGAGGAAGGTAGTAAGGTTAGGGAAAAGTCTATTAACGAGAGAAAGAAAACACAATTACTAGTAAGTAAAACACTAACGTAATCGAATGTGACCACAGAGAGAGAGAGAGAGAGAGAGAGAGAGAGAGAGAGAGAGAGAGAGAGAGAAAAAAAAAAAAGATGGTGGTGGAGGACAGTTAAGTGGTATAGGTGGGTGGGTGGTTGGGTGAGTGAGGCAGGCAATGTGTGTGTGTGTAATAATAATAATAATAATAATAATAATAAACGGTTTATTTCACATAGTGCAGCCCTGGAGCTGAAAATATACATGGGTGAGACAATGTTAAAAAAAAAAAGTGGTAATGTGTGTTAGACATACATATACATATACATAAAATTCTACAGGTACATATGGGAATAATTATTTGTTGTTAATGATATTAACAATAGCAGGTATTGCGCTGTTCTTGTACCTGTCTGTTCTTGACCTTATGGGTTTTAGTTTGTTGTAGCGACGGGTGGGCCTTGATGGAGGGGGGAGGGCCGGGGGTAGGAACAGGCGATGGCGAGGTTGTGACAATAACCTCTCACCAAACTTGGTCAGGTCACGGCGGTACTTTTCCTTTAGTGAGGGAAGGTTTAGGGAGATTAGAGCCTGTTGATAGCTGGTATAGGCTGGTCCCAAGATAATCCGGCATGCTCTTTTTTGCACACGTTCCAGCCGGCACATCTGTGTGGTGTTTAGTGCAGATGAGAAGGCAGGCGAACTATATGTCAACTTGGGGAGGATGAAGGTGGTGTAAATATCCCTCAGTTGTTGATATAAGGCACCCAGGGATTTCATTGTTTTAAGCATGTACAGCCTGTAGGTGGATGCCTGGATGGTGTTGGTGGTGTGCAGCTTCCAGTCTAGTTTGTTGTTGAT
>JAWZYT010007374.1:12500-19857 GCA_034508575.1 Petrolisthes manimaculis | reverse complement strand
ATATATATATATATATATATATATATATATATATATATATATATATATATATATATATATATATATATATATATATATATATATATATATATATATATATATATATATATATATATATATATATATATATATATATATATATATATATAAGAGAGAGAGAGAGAGAGATTTAGTCGTAGTCGTCAATGAGTATAGGAGGCGTGTGATTCCCCCAAACCTTGCCACGAAACACACTCCCCTCATTACAATCACTGTGTTGTGGCAGAGTTTGGAGGAATCAGTAGTAACCTTACACGCAGTTCTTCGTTAATATTCGTTAATATTCATAATTACTCCTTAGTACACCAGACAAATTATTGATTACTTAATTAAGGGGACATAATTATATAGTGCTGGCAAACTTGAATCAACCAACTAACTAACTCACTCACTCACTCACTCAAACTATTCCACGAAACTGTCTGCCTTAATTTAGTTGATTTGATCTGTTTCTTTCTATAACCTGGAGGAATTGATAGCCTCTGGTTTTTCTTCTGTGGTTTATATTGTCCTGCAGCTGGTGAATACATTGGAGGCTTCTGATTCCTCCAAACTATTGCCAGGGAAAAATATATAACACCAATTAAGTAGCCTATGTAAGTATGGATCTGGACTTATTAATAAACAACAACAATAAAAATAATAAAAAATATAATAATAATAATAATAATAATAATAATAATAATAATAATAATAATAATAATAATAATAATAATAATAATAATAATAATAATAATAATAATAATAATAATAATAATAATAATAATAATAATAATAATAATAATAATAATAATAATAATAATAATAATAATAATAATAATGATAATAATAATAATAATAATAATAATAATAATATTAATAGTAATAATAGTTTATCTATGGTTAATCAAAAATAATACTCCAAACTGAGAGTGCTTTACACACACACACATACGCACACACACACACACACACACACACACACACAGAAGCGCTGCAATGATAGTCAATGGCAGCTGTTTTTTTTTTTTTTTTTTTTTTCAGGAATGGCAATGGGGTCGGATAGGAAAGAAAGTAATCAGGAAAAGTGGCAAGCAACACCTTACATACACTCTTTACCCTCCACCTTTCAAAATAATGAGGTCTGTCTGGACTATATATGTTTGTATGTATACTTTCTTCTCTACCACCAGATTCACTTTTACTCAATGGCAAACTTTTTCATTCATTAAGACTTTGAGTGACTTTGATGTGACGATGATGATGATGATGATGATGATGATTACTGTTGTTGTTATTATTATTATTATTATTATTATTATTATTATTATTATTATTATTATTATTATTATTATTATTATTATTATTATTATTATTATCATTATTATTATCATTATTATTATTATTATTATTATTATCAACTGGCTTTCTTGCATCTTTTCTTCAAGGGACCCTGTGATGTAGTCAGAAAATTGGAGGTAAATGAGTCCTTCAAATATTGCCACGAAACATGACCTATAGGGAAGGAGCTTGTTTCGTGGCATGGTCAGGAGGAATCAAAAGCCGTCTATTCTCATACACGATCACAGTATCATTAAGTAACTTCTGGGGCGTTAGGTTTAAGAGGAGGTGTAGCGTAATATGTAATGAACGTGTTAAGACTTTATTCTACCTGAGGTGACGTGACTAGATCGCGTCTGTGAAAAATAAATCAATGAATGGACTGATGAAAATATGAATGAATGAATGAGTGAATGGGTGAGTAAGTGAGTGAGTGAATGGATGAATGAAAGGGTGAGTGAGTTAATAAATGGGTGAGTGAGTGTATGAATGAATGAATGTCGATCGATGAGTGAATGGATAAAAGTGATTATGAAAATGACAACATAAGCATGAGTAAAGTGACAAGCTGACAAACATCTATACTCTGTCAAAACTTGTGTTCCGCTGGCCTCGTATGCTTAGATAGATAGAAATAGATAGATAGATTGATAGACAGATAAGAGATAGATAGAAATAGAGACAGATAGAGATAGATAAAAAGATATAGATATAAATAGATATAGATATAAAGATATAGATAGAAATAGAGACAGATAGATAGCGGAAAATGGATCACAAGTTTTGAACAGAGTTATAGCTAGACTCATTCATAGAGTAGTACATACATTCTTTCCTTCACTCACTCATTCACTCTTTCACTCAGACACGTAAGAAAAGGTAATAACACAAAGCCATATATTATTATCCCTGTAAAATATTAACATGATAAACAGAAGAAAGAGTTTGTGTCTATAATACTGTACGTTGTTTGCGGTGTTGTGATGATGACAGGGAAATTTTTATGTGACGAAGAAGGGTCGAGTTTACAATAAGGATAGAGATGAGAGGAAAGAGGAATGAAGAGAGAAGATAGAGATAAGAGGAAAGAGGAACGAAGAGAGGAGATAGAGATAAGAGGAAAGAGGAATGAAGAGAGAAGATAGAGATAAGAGGAAAGAGGAACGAAGAGAGGAATAGAGATAAGAGGAAAGAGGAATGAAGAGAGGAGATAGAGATGACAGGAAAGAGGAAATGAAGAGAGGAGATAGAGATGACAGGAAAGAGGAACGAAGAGAGGAGATAGAGATAAGAGGAAAGAGGAATGAAGAGAGGAGATAGAGATGACAGGAAAGAGGAATGAAGAGAGGAGATAGAGATGAGAGGAAAGAGGAATGAAGAGAGGAGATATAGATGAGAGGAAAGAGGAATGAAGAGAGGAAATAGAGAGGAGAGGAAAGAGGAATGAAGAGAGGAGATAATAGAGATGACAGGAATAAGAAACAAAGAATAATTAGGATAGGATAGGAAAGAGGATAAAACAATAATGACATGCAAGGTGCTGTACCAAACGTTTATGAAAGGGAAGGGATAATAACATTTGTGGATAATGACAAAGTTGGCATGTTGACTCCTTTATGATTCAGGAAATAAACGCTTGAGAAAATGACAGGGTTTACGTTTTTTGATAATTACAAGGGAAAGGTTTGTCGATGTTTTATTATTACCATGTGACTACGGGAGTGGTACGAAGCTAGGCTATTTGGGGTAGGTATGTACGTTTTAGGTACAGTACTATATGTTATGTTCAGTCAAGTTCAGAAAATATCAGTCCCTTCTCTTTTAAATGCCAAAGTAGAAAGGAGGGTGTGGAAGAGTTGTGAATAAAGGATGTGTAAAGGATGAAGGAGGAAAGATAAAATAAGACATGGAGCAATAGAGAATAAAGGAAAGAAGAGAAGGATTACGATAGAGACAAAAAAGAAGAAAGAGAAGAGAACAGGAAGGAGGAGAGAATAAGAGAAAGAGAGAAGAAGGCTAATTAAAAGAGAGAGAAGAGGCACAATAAGAGGGGGAGAGAGATAATACAAAGAGAAAAGAGAAATGGGAGTAAAAAGAGATAACACAGAACAAGAGAGAGAGAAGAGAAGAAGAAAGGGAATAGGATAGGGTAAGAAATAATAAAAAAAAGAGAGAGGATAGGATGTGAAAGAGGAATAGAAGATTGAGAATAGAAGAAGGGGGAAAGAATAAATGAAATAGAGAGGATAGTGAGAAAAGAAGCGAGGGAATACAAATGACAAGAAGGAAAAGAGAGAGAGGATAGAATAGTGAGAAAAGAGAGAGAGAGAGGATAGATAAGACAGGAAAAAAGATAGAGAGAGTAGGATAGGAAAAAGGGAAAGAAGCGAGGGAATAAAGGGGAAGAGGAGAGAAAAGAGGAAAGAGAGGGAAAAGAGAGAGAGAAGAGAGAGGGAAAAAAACTAGTCAACAAAGTGTCACAAAGGGAAAATTCATTCTCCCTGATGATGGGTTCGGTCCGGCACACACACACACACACACCACACACACACACACACACAACACACACACACACACTGGCTGAACCAAGTGCTATATATTACAAACTCCATCATTATCAATACAATTTTACCTTCCTCCCTTCACCAGTTTTTTCTTTTATCTCTCCTTCATTTTCTCATGATTTTCTTTTTACACTTTCTCTTCCTTCGGTTTCTTTTCAGTGTGTGTGTGATTGTGTACGTGTGTGTGTGTGTGTGTGTGTGTGTGTACGTATGTGTGTGATTGTGTGTGTGTGGTGATTGTGTGTGTGTGTATGCGATTGTATACGTTTACGTGTGTGTGTTTACGTTTGTGTACGTGTGTGGTGATTGTGTACATGTGTGTGTGTACGTGTGCGTGTGTGTTTCCTAGAGGGAGTTCGGGAGTCGAGGTTATGTCAGTAGAAGTCAGGTCAGGTTTGGGTCAGACTTCTAGTTGGTAGGCTGAGTCAGGTCAAGTTGTCAGGGTGTAGAATAAGGTTAGAATCAATTGAGCGAAAATTGAGAGAAAAAATATAAGGGGAGATGATTTTTTTTCCCCAATATGCTGAGAGACATGGCAATATTATCTCTCTCTGTCTCTGTGGTCTCTCTGTCTGTCTGTCTGTCTGTCTGTGTGTGTGTGTGTGTGTGAGAGAGAGAGAGAGAGAAAGAGAAAGAGAGAGACAAACAAATAGCAGCAGACAGACAGATAAACAACATCAGACATATACAAACATTAAGTCTTCTCTCTCTCTCTCTTTCTCTCTCTCTCTCTCTCTCTCTCTCTCTCTCTCTCTCTCTCTCTCTCTCTCTCCTCTCTCTCTCTCTCTCTCTCTCTCTCTCTCTCTCTCTCTCTCTCTCTCTCTCTCTCTCTCTCTCTCTCCCTTCTCTCTCTCTCTCTCTCCTCTCTCTCTCTCTCTCTCTTTCTCAAATGCCTCGTTGCGCTCCTCACATTCCTCTCAGACATTCATTAAGATTGGCGAGGCAGATATTAAAAATGTTAATTAAAAGAAAAGGGTCATCGTAAACCCTAGGAGCGGTGGGGGGGGGGGGATGGGGCCTGGATGGGAGGGGTAAATAACTAGTCTTTTATTGTTCCCAGTCGCCCCCCCCCCCCACCACCACCAGAGGGCAGACCAGAAGGGAAGGTGTTCGTACAAAACAAAAATGGAAATAATTATGTGAAAGGAGAGTCGTCGAGCTGAAGGGGGGGGAAGTTTTTTGTGTTGGTAAAAATCTGGAGCAACCGAATCCTCCAAACTATTCCAAGCAACTGAAGACTATTATTATTTTTGTTCTTCTGGTGCTGTTTCCAAGCATACTTTGGAGGATTCATGGCACTCCAATGTACCAAAAAAAGAACTGCCACCTTAATTTCGGTTCAGATTTGTCTGTATTTTAAAAGGAGGAAACACATTTTTTTTTTAGTGAAATCGTAGCATACAGTAGTAATAAAGATTATTACCACCAACGTAATCTCTCAATTATTTTTTTATTAGTAAAGTGTATAGAAATACACGCCAATAAATAATATGTATTTCACATGATAATATTTATGAATTATTCAAGTACTGTACATTATGAGGCTTCGGTCTCATATTGAACCGACGACCAGAACTGATGTTGTGGTCACCAATAATATCATCAACTACACTGTGGTATTTATTACGAGTCCCATTAAGTGGGGTAGTACACTGCTGGTATATCTGGAGCAACTGATTCCTCCAAACTATTCCAAGCAACGAGACACCATTGTATTTGTGCATCTGGTCCTGTTTCCTGTATGCTTTGGAGGAATCGAGGCACTCTAATGTACAGTTGGCTCCACTCCCGCGTTGCTCCCCTGTCGTTACAATGTTGGGCCAGTCAGAAATTCGAATCCTTATTCACAAGTTAAAATATTCGAAACATTCATATCTTTCTTTCTCTCTCTCTCTCTCTTTCTCCCTCTCTCTCTCTCTCTCTCTCTCTCTCTCTGTATATTTTTCCTTTCTCTTCGTTCCGCTTGTCCTTTCATTTTGTTTCTCTCTTCTTCTTCCATCTTTCTCCCTTCCCCTTCTTCTTCTTCTTTTTCTTCCAATTTCAACTTTCCTTCTCCATCACGTTCTTATATTCATCCTTTCTCTTTTCTACCAATCTCTCGTTCATCTACGTTCCTTTCATCCACTTTCTACTCGTTTTCTTTTATTTTTATTTCTTTATCTTCTGTCACATCTATTCAAACTTCTCTCTTGTTTCTCTCCTTCTTTTTCTATTTTTCTTTTTATCCTGTCCCTATTCCATCTTTCCACACACTCTCTCTCTCTCTCTCTCTCTCTCTCTCTCTCTCCTCTCTCTCTCTCTCTCTCTCTCTCTCTCTCTCTCTCTCTCTCTCTCTCTCTCTCTCTCTCTTTAGTTTCCAGTTTTCCTTCAGTCTCTACTCTATCAATCTCTCTCTTTGTCTCTCCCTTTCTCCTCTTTTCTCTTATCTCGTTTCCTCCTGTCTCTCATCAGTCTTCTCTTCCTTTCCCTCCCCTTCCCATCCTTCTTCCTTCCATTTTAACTTTCCACATCTCTCACCTCTATCTATTTCCATCCATTTTTTTTTTCAATATATTTACAAAATTCTCGATTCCTCCATATCTAAACCTTTTATCAAGTGTATTACATATCCTTACTGCTAATCTCTCTCTCTCTCTCTCTCTCTCTCTCTCTCTCTCTCCTCTCTCTATCTCTCTCTCTCTCTCTCTCTCTAACTTTACTGCTAATCACTCTCACTATTATCTCTCTCTCTCTCTCTCTCTCTCTCTCTCTCTCTCTCTCTCTCTCTCTCTCTCATATTTTCTGCACTACGTACCAGTGAAAACAATAAAATATAATACACAGGACTAAAATGTGAGAATTATAAATAGATCCTCTAATTATTCTTCACCAGTCCTCCTCTTGTTTCACGTCAGGTATAACTTTAGACACAGCTTCAGGATTCAGAGTGATTGCTGCTAAAGTTTGTTTCTAAGTGTAATGGAAGACTTCTTATAATTGTGTTTTAACTTGGATATTTATTTCTGTCTGTAGTGGTGGTGGTGGTGGTGAGTGTGGATGTTGGTGGTTGTGGTGGTGGTTGGCTGTGGGTAGAGGTGGAGGAAGATGTGGGTGGTGGGGGTGGTTGGCTTTGTGGGTGGAGGTGTAGGGTGGTTGTGGTGGGGGGAGGGGGAGGGAAGCTGTGGGTGGTGGTCGAGGGAAGATGTGAGTGGTGGGTGGATGGGTGTGTATGGTGGAGGAGAGGAGATGGAAGGGGTGGAAGCTGTATGTGATGGTGGGAGGAGGAGGAGGAAAGCTGTGAGTGGTGGTGGGTGGATGGGTGTGTTTAGGAGGGGAGGGGGATTGGTGGATGGCTGTGTAGTGGTGGTGGGGAGAGGTGGTTGGTGGGAGTGGTGAGTGGCTGTGTGTGTGTGGAGGGGGGGAGTGGTGACAACTGCTGGACTTGTCAACTTTTT
>JAWZYT010007374.1:5000-7500 GCA_034508575.1 Petrolisthes manimaculis | reverse complement strand
TGCTTATATATCATCAATTTACCGTGTATGTGTGTGAGAGAGAGAGAGATTTTGTGTGTGTGTGTGTGTGTGTGTGTGTGTATGATTTTGTGTGTGTGTGTGTGTGTGTGTGTGTGCGTGTCTTGTGGGTTACTCTTTTTACTTTTTATACCTGTCTCATCTTTTTTTCCTTTCATCGCTCCCCTCCCGTTTTTATATTCTCTTTTTTTATTTTATTTTTTCGGGGGGTCCTCCTTCGTGTCTCAAGGTTATTAGTTCTTTTTGTCTCCCATATTTATTTTTTCTACGCTTTCTCATGTCATTCATTTCTTACACTTCTTGCGGGTTAACCTTTCGTCCTGGATTTATGTATCAACTTATCTTTTTACTCTATATATTTATTTATTTATTTATTTATTTTTTATTTTTTTATTTATCTATATAAATCTGTCTCTACGTCTATCTGTTTGTTTTCTGGTATATATCTATACTGTTTTTCATTCCCCTTTCTTTATCTGTCGATGTTTTTCTCTTCTCTATATCTTATTCAGGTTTCCAGAGGAGGGATAATAATGTGTGTATGTATGTATGGTACTCTTGGATGGAACTGCTGCTGTGTCAAGTTATAAGGCAGGGGAATTATTTGGTAGGAAAAGTTAGCTGTACTATATAGTGAGAGCGACGCAAGATAATATAGTAGTAGGTAGTGTGGAGGGTATAGTAGGTAGTAGATGCATGGAACTTGAAAAATTATTACTCTTTGATGTTCAGTTGTCCACACATGAAGCTGGTACGCCTCGCTTCTTGTGAGTTAAGCTACAACAGGAAGGAAAGTGAGCCAAAATTATAGTTTGTGGGTATTTTCCTTCTCTTTGTAGCTGCCTCACAAGTAAAGAGTCTCACCAGCTCCATGTGTGTCCAACTGTACATACCTGGGCTGTTGTGAGTAGAGGAAGTCGAGTACCTAAAGTTAATTGTGAAAGTATACAGATATATCAGGTGCAGGTGGCCCTCTTATGCACACCACTACTACTACTACTACTACTCCTACTACTACTCCTGTTTCAAAGTGTTGGCTCTGGCATATCGCTTGTTTGGTTCCGTCCACCACCAGACCAGACCAGTCAGTCAGTGTTGCCCGGGCGGCGGCTGAGGAAGGGTGTGTGTGACGCTCGATCCTGCTCTTGCCGGCCACTCACTCGTTGGGAGCCAGGCCACAATAAGTTTAGTTCGGAGGTTGACGGGGGAGAGACTCTGATTCACACGGCTCACTTATCAACCTATCCAATGGGTTTATTTTTTCTCTCGTACATCTGACCACTTCCACTTCAATACTAACTTTATTCTAATTATCTTGGGTTGGGAAGCAGTGTGGCACATCCATAATACATTAATATATGAACCCGTGAACTTAAAAGAAGAAGAATTATGAAGTAGATAGTCACGTCTATACAGTACAGTAGAAGGATTGTTGTTGGTGGTGATTATAATGATGATGAGATGTGACGAGTTCTTCTATAGGTTTGGTAACGCCTGGAACAAGTTGATGCCTCTATGAAAAACTCTATATACTGTTTACTATGATGATGGTACAGCTGGATTGAAAGTGGTGGTGGTGGTTGTTGCTCCTCCTCCTCCTCCTCCTCTCACTCTGATCACACACGTCTCCTCAGCTTCTCTATTGACCGTAAGTAATTAACTCTAGTACTAACTCATTGACTCTTTTTCCTCATCCACTCGCAAGGAAAAAAAATATATAGAATAACTTCACTATCTCATTTTCTCATTTTCCTCATCCACTTGCAAGGGAAAAAAAATATATAGAATAACTTCACTATCTCATTTTCCTCATTTTCCTCATCCACTCTCAAGGAAAAAAAAAATATATATAATAACTTCACTATCTCATTTTCCTCATTTTCCTCATCCACTTGCAAGGAAAAAAGAAAAATTACATATATATAATAATTTCACTATCTCATTTTCTCATTTTCCTCATCCACTCGCAAGGAAAAATAAATATATATAATAACTTCACTATCTCATTTTCTCATTTTCCTCATCCACTCACAAGGGAAAAAAATATATAGAATAACTTCACTATTTCATTTTCTCATTTTCCTCATCCACTTGCAAGGAAAAAAAATATATAGAATAACTTCACTGCCTCATTTTCTATGTATAATAACTTCACTAACTCATTTTCTCATTTTCCTTTGAACGAATTATATATAAATCACAACATTATTCATCCCTTTTATTTATGTTCAGTCACCTCACATTAAAAAAACAAAACCCCAAAAAACTCATGATTTCCATATGTATCTTTTCTCTTTCAGTCAACAATAGAAAAAAAAAAAATACTTAAAATATTAAAACCTTGTCGTCACTTTTTTTAATTTTCACTCAGGACATAGATAGAAGAGAGATTAACTTGACGAACACTACCTTCTCCTTCACGAAAGTCACGAATTGCTACACCCTCTTTCCTCTCTTTCTAAAACGTACGTCACAAGATCTC
>JAWZYT010007373.1:0-16808 GCA_034508575.1 Petrolisthes manimaculis | reverse complement strand
GTTGTTGTGGTTGTTGTGGTGGTTGTTGTTGTCGTCGTGGTGTGGTTGTTGTGGTTGTGGTTGTTGTTGTTGTTGTGGTTGTGGTTGCTGGGAACTCTTATATATTATTAGCTATAGAAGCCTCATGAGTAACAAACATGTACAGTTGCCATCAGATGACTCGAGGCCGCTTCATCCACGAAGATGCTGGTGTTGTATCTGATATCAGTGAAATATATGAACTGGAGCGATATTCAAACCCAGTCATAAGTTGTCAATATGCAGATTTAACTTTTCTGCAATTAATATCATACAAAACAAGCTTCTTGGTACACGATCGTGGCTTCGAGTCATCTGATGCCAACTGTACGTCTCATTTAGATAATCTCATGCATGCACTGTTTCTCTTCTGTTAATACCCGTCATGCATGGGGCAAACAGTGCATGATTTTGTTGCTTGTTACCTGTATCGTGTGTTGTGTTGTGTTGAGTGGTGGTGGTGGGTGAGGCTGAAAGGAAAAAAAAGAAAATAAAAGTTTAATAAATATTTTGTTTTTTGTTTATTTGTTTTCTTAAATCTTTATCTCCAACTTGAACACCAACAATCACCACCACCACCACCACCACTCCATCCTTACACCATCTTTCCACCACCACCAACACCACCACCAACACCATCACCACTCCACCATTACATCATCATCTTTCCTTCACCACCACCACCACCAACCACCAATAAGTAAACAAACCAGCCAGCCAAGTAAATAAATCTGGTGGTATCCTTCCCTCTCACCCCAACACGATATATTATGAGTATAGTGGGTTCGGTGGTGTTCGGCTCGGCTCGGCTCAGTTCGCCTCGCCTCGCCTCGCAGATGTACCGATAAACACACAATTTACGGCCTTACTGAAATTGAGCTGGTAATCACTTGTTGCTTGTTATGAGAAGGAGTTACTCAGCCAATCCTCATTCATCCTTCCTTGAGAGATATTGGAAGAGGGGGAGGATGGGAGGGAGGAAGGGAAGGGGGGAGGGGAAGGGAAGGGGAAGGGGTGGGTTTGGGGGGAAGAGGGTTGGAGAGGAGAGGGGGAGGGGAAGGGGGTTGGAGAGGAGAGGAGAAAAGGAGGAGAGGGAAGGAGGACTCGTACATACATATACATACATACATACATACATACATACATACATATACATACAGTACATACGTACATACATACATGCATACATAACATACATACATGGGATAGGAAGAGGGAAAAGGGATGAGGATGGAGACAGGACAGGACAGAAGGATGGGTTTGGGATGGGGATGGAGGGGATGGGTTAGGGGTGAAGGTGAATTGGATGGGTTAAAGGATGGGGACAGGATGATAGAATGGGTTACGAGGGAGGATGGGTAAAGGATGGGAAAAGGATGGGAAAAGGATGATTAGATGTATGGTAAGGATTGAAAACAGGAATGATTAGATGAGTAAGGATTGAGAACAGGATTGATAAGGATGAGTTAGGGGAGAGGATGGGAAAGGGATGAAGGTGAATTAGATGGATTAAAAAGGATGAAAACAGGAAATATAGGATGGAATAGGGGTTAGGATGGGTTAAGGATGAGAAGAGTAGATGCTATAAACGATGACAGAGAGGGTGGATAGGATAGGATAGGATGAAGGTGCTATAGGGATGGATGACGAATAGGGGTGTTAGGATGAAAAAAAAGGGATGAGGGAGGATAGGAGGGAGGAATAGGAACGAGCTAAGGTGAGGTGTGTGCATAGGATTTGATGGACAGAAGGATAAGAAATGAAAGGTGGCATGGACTGGATGGAGGATGGGTAGTAGGATGGATAGGTGAGAAATTGAGAGAAGGAGGAAGAGAAAGGAGAGAAGGAGGAAGGTAAGGAGGGAGAGGAAGGTAAGAAGGGAGAGGAAGGAAGAGAGAAAAAAGTAGGTAGGTAAGTAGGTAGGTAGGGAGGAAGGGAGAGAAGAAGGTAGGTAGGTATAGGTATATATAGGTAGGGAGGAAGGGAGAGATCGAGAGAGAAGAAGATAGGTAGGTAGGGAGAGATCGAGAGAAGAAGTAGGTAGGTAGGTAGGTAGGTAGGTAGGGAGGTAGGTAGGGAGGGAGGTAGGTAGGGAGGTAGGTAGGTAGGTAGGTAGGGGAGACACAGGTGATGTATGGAGCGGCAGGAGTATAGATGGTCAGATAAGTTGGACGGAGATCCTACCTGATAACCCGTGGACGTGTGAGGCCAACAGGTGAACAGGATTGGTAGGAGGAGAAGGAGGAGGATTGGTAGAAGGAGGAGGATTGGTAGAGTAGGATGGCAAGAGGAGGAGGAGGAGGAGAGAGGGGATTGGTAGAAGGAGGAGGAGGAGAGAGGGGATTGGTAGAAGAGGATTGGTAGGAGGAGGAGGAGGAACAGGAGGATTGGAAGGAGCAGGAGAGAGGGATTGGTAGAAGGGAGGAGGAGGAGGAGAGAGGGGATTGGTAGAGTAGGATGGTAAGAGAAGGAGGAGATTGGTAGGAGAAGAAGGAGGAGGAGAGAGGGGATTGGTAAGAGGAGGAGAAGGAGGAACAAGAGGAGGATTGGAAGGAGCAGGAGAGAGGAGGAGGAGGAGAGAGGGGATTGGTAGAAAAGGATGGTAAGAGAAGGAGGAGGATGGTAGGAGAAGAAGGAGGAATAGGAGATTGGTAGAAGTAGGAGGGAGGATTCGTAGAAGAAGGAGGAACAGAGGATTGGTAGAAGAAGGAGGAGGATTGTAGGATTGGTAGGAGAGAAGGATTGGTAAGAGAGGAGGAGGAGCAGAAGGAAAAGGATTGGTGGAGAAGAAAGTCGAGGAGATTGAAAAACAAATGAGAAGATTATAATGATGATGATGATGGGGAGATAAGGAAGTGATAAGAGGGAGAGAGGGAGGGAGAGAAGGAGGAGAGAGGGAGGGAGGAGGAGGACACGTGGGAAAGAAAGTAAAGAGAAAAGTGACCAAATAATGATGATGATGAAGGAGACACACAATAAATAAGAAAAAAATATATACATAAATTAAAAAAATATATATATATATATATGTAAATTGAAAAAAATATATATATATACATAAATTGATAAAAAAAAATAAAAAAAAAAAATATATATATATATATATATATATATATAATATATATATATATATATATATATATAATATATATATATATATATATATATATATATAACTGCTGGCTGGAAACCTAAGACATAAAAAATTAGACACTTTGTTCATAGAGAAGGAATTAAGGAGTCGACTGAGCAGAAAACACACACAGTATATAAATAAATCTTCCCTTTTATTTATTTATTTTTTCCCCGTAAGGTGGAAGAGGATCGAGCCTGGGTTTAATTCAGTTGGTTACAGTTAACAAAACAACGAAAACACAGGTTAGTAAAACAGAATAATAAACGAATAATAAAAAAAACTACACTGCTGATAAGTCTGGAACAATTGACTGACTCCTCTAAAATACAATACTTCAAGGGACAACAAGCCAATTAACACTAATACTGTCCTTCTGGTTATGTTGTTACCTTACATACATATACTATACACCACTCCAAGGCACCTCAATGAACAAACAAAAAAAAAATATATACTGCTATCCTCCTTTTAACAAGAAACTGTATACAACTCCTTTAGTCAGAATTTGGAAATGAATGAGTCCTTCAAATATTACCACGAAACACACACACACACCTATACAGTATATGGAAGGAGTTTGTTGCGTGGTATATTCAGGAGTATTCAGAAGTCTCCAGTTATCATATACGATCACATGCAGGGTCCTTAACTTAGCAACTGTCAGCAAGAGTAAGTAGTGTACTGTATCTTTTCCATTTCTTCCTTCCTTCCTTCCTTCTTACACTTCTACCACCACCAAAACCACCCCACTACCACAACCACCAACACAACCACCACCACTACCACCACCCCCACTACCAACACCACCACTACCAATACCACCCCCACTACCACCAAAAACAACAACACCAAAACCACCCCCACAACCACCACCAAAAACAACACCACTACCACCAACACCACCACTACCACTACCAACACCTCCACTACCTGCCAACCAGACGATAATAAAGGCGTGACTGTGAGCTGCATAGATGGACGACCTGTTCTCATAAACACGTCACAGTGCATAATACAAATATCCACCCACCTCTGTGTTTATCATCTGAGGTCGGAGGATGGGGTGGGGTAGGGGGAAGGGGGTGTAGGTGATAGGTTGTGGTGGGGGTGGAGGGAAGGGGGTGTAGTTGGTTGGTTGTGGTGGAGTGAAGGGTTCTCCACAACCAACAACAAACCATTTACAAGTTCTTCACAACCAATAACACTTCATCTACAAGCTTTCCACAACCAACAACACTTCATTAACAAGTTTTCCACAACCAATAACACTTCATCTACAAGCTTTCCACAACCAACAACACTTCATTAACAAGTTTTCCACAACCAATAACAAACCATTTACAAGTCCTCCACAACCAACAACACTTCATTAACAAGTTTTCCACAACCAACAACACTTCATCTACAAGCTTTCCACAACCAACAACACTTCATCTACAAGTTTTCCACAATTAATAACAAACCATCTACAAGTTTTCCACAACCAATAACAATCCCTCTACTTTACAACCTATATAATATCATAAGAAATGGGCTGCTACAATTATCATCAACACGACACCTCCATTACATCAACACCAGAAAAGAAAAACGAAACAAAACACTAAAAACAGACGAATAAATAAAGACTTCAACGACTACACACAAGTAATGATCCGAGAACGACATTGGCAATACTGTTTTAATTGTTTATCTCGACATTGGCAATACTGTTTTAATTGTTTATCTCGACATTGGCAATACTGTTTTAATTGTTTATCTCGACATTGGCAATACTGTTTTAATTGTTTATCTCGACATTGGCAATACTGTTTTAATTGTTTATCTCGACATTAGCAATACTGTTTTAATTGTTTATCTCGTATAATACACACAGTACCGTACATATTTTTGTTTTTGTTGTTGTTGTTGTCATCATCATAAGACAAACTATGATGCTGTTTACACCTTTCTCATTGATGTTGTTGTTTACTTTTGTTTACCTTTCCTCATTGTAATAATTATGTTGTTTGTTAATTTTCATCATTATTAACGTGTGTCATTCATTCACTTTATAATCAACACACACACACACAAACAAAAACAAAAAAAAAACAATTAGAAACAAACAAACAAACATAAACCAACAGGATTTTGTATCATCTTTGTCATCACAATAAAAATTAAAAAAACTACAAACAACCAAAAACAAACTACAAAAAAATAAATAAATACAAAATAAAAATCAACTCTCTCCCCTCACTGACACTCCCTCCACTACTACCCCCATAACCCCTCCACCCCCATAACCCCTTCCCCCCCCCCACACACACACCTCACCGTCCATCTCAGCTCCGTGACCGCCCAGATCTGACCCGGAGATTGTTGGGGGGGGGAAGGGGGGGGGGAGGGGGGGGGAAGGGGTGGGGGGTGGGGGGTGGGGGTGCTGGGGGGGGAGGGGTTAAGGGGGTGTAGTAGTGTTTTGGCGCGCACGAACAAGAGGCTGGGCGGGGCCGGGGCGGGGTTGGGGCGGGGCGGACCCTCCTCTTAGGCCGCCCCCGCAGCACGTCGTATATTTATGCCCCCGCCCCCCCTCCTCCCCCCCCTACCCCAGATGAGGCGATAGTATTATTGGTTGGCTAGTTGGCTTGTTTACGATTTAGGGAGTGGGGGCTAGGGGGGAGTGGGGGGGGAGTGGGGGGTGCGGGAGATGATGGGGAAAAGAAATAAAAAAATACGATATATTTTTTTTAAAGTTTAGGGAATTGGAGGGGGAGAGAAGGGGGTTGGGGTGAGGGGAAATAATGAAAAAAAAAAGATAATAATGAAAAACAAATATGGAAAAATATTTGGTTTGTTTAAGATTTGGTGAGTGAAAAGTCGTATTATGGTCCTTCAATATTATGGTCCTTCAGTCATAGTGGTCCTTTAGCAGTGGTCTTTCATTTATAGTCTAGCCATAATAATTCCCCTTTGTATGCAGTCAGAGATACATACATACAAACATACATAGTGTTGTAGGTGCCTGGGGATGAAGGAAAGCCAAACAACCAACCAACTAACCAATCAACCAACCAGTCAACCAATCAGCCAACCAGTCAACCAATCAATCAACCAGTCAACCAATCAACCAACCAATCAACCAACCAGTCAACCAATCAACCAATCAGTCAACCAATCAACCAACCAATCAACCAGTCAAGCGAAACATCCACTTCCTATAGCAGTCAGTGGGTAGTTGAAACGTTAAGAAAGACAGTATATATATTTAGGAGTGCCTCGATTCCTCCCTCTAAAGTATACAGTACCAGAAAACACACCCACAGGAAGAAAAAATAAAATAAAATAAAATAAAAATGACCCACAGGAAGAAAAATATAAATGTATCCGGTTGTCTGAAAAAAAAAAAAAAAAAAAAAAAAAAAAAAAAGGGTTTGGAGGAATCATTTGCTGCAGAAATATACCTTCCAAAACAATGTGGTATATAATTATACAGTATACCCCCTTAAGAGTAAACCAAGGCGTCATAACTATTGTCAGACGTGTGTTGACCTGACCTGCCAGTACAAAGGTCAACAGAAAGATGGAAGGGGTTGTGGAGACGATGGAAGGTGTGTGTGTGTGTGTGTGTGTGTGTGTGTAGATGTGTGGAAAGGTGGATGGTGGTGGAGGAAGGAGGGTGGCGGTGGTGGGTGGGTGGGAAGTGGAGGAAGGAGGGTGTGTGTGTGGGTGGAGGAGGAGTAAGGAGGTGGAAGGAAGATGGAGGGGAAAGAGTGGATGGGTGGAGCAAGAGGCAGAAGGAGGGGGAAGGTAGGTGGTGTTGGGGGGAGGGTGGAGAGGGGAGGGGGCCTGCAAACTGACGCGGAGGGCTGGGGGTGGATGTGGGGGGGGGGGAAGGAAGTCATGAGGGGGAGGCGAGGCAATTGAGACATGGAGAGATAGAGAAGTTGAGGTTGAGGCCAATTGATGTGGGAAGTGAAGCGATGGTGACGTAGAGAGATAGATTAGGTCGAGTTGAATCAATGTGAAGAACCAACCAATTAACCCATGAAGACGAAAAGTGATTCAGGTCAGGTTTATGCAATTAAGACGTGAAGGCTCAGGTCAGGTGTGTGCAATTAAGACGTGAAGAGTAAGGTCAGATGAATGCATGCAACGAAGACGTGAAGAGTAAGGTTAAGGTTAGGTGAATGCAATAGAGACGTGTAGAGCCACAGTGAGAACCAATAGAGACGTGAAGAGCCACAGTGAGAACCATGCAATAGAGACGTGTTGTATGTGTGTGTGTGTGAGTCAGTGAGAGGGTCGGTGGTGTGTGTCGACTCCCAGACAGATAATCATCACGAGTGGCTGCACCGGAGTTGAGGCCAGGTCCTTACCCTTGTCTTAATTGTTATTTTACCAAGCAACCACCAACTTGTTAGAGCTGCTGCATGGGACGGCAACGAGGAGGTGAAGGAAAGAAGCAAGAGGGACAGGGGCAGGAGTATAGGATGAAGGATAGGAGCAGGAGTGACAGGGACAGGAGTAGAGGATGAAGGAGAGAGGAGAAGAGAGGGGATTGTAGGAGGAGTAGGTAGGGGATGTAGGATGAAGCAGGAGGGACAGGAGTAGAGCATGTAGGAGAAATGAGAGTTGACAGGGAGAGTTGTAGAGGATGTAGGAGAGAGAAGGAGGGACCGAATTGAAAGTAAAGGAGTAGAGGGATGACTGAGGAAGAGGAAATGGAAGGAGTGAGGAACGGGGAAAAGAGAATGAGGAAGGTAAGGAGAGAAACAATGTATGAGGAAGGAGATGGTGGTAGGAGTGAGGGTACGGGGGGAGGAGTAAGTGAGTGAGTGAGTGAGGGGACGGCCTGAGGAGTGAGTGAGGGGACGGGGGGAGGAGTGAGTGAGTGAGTGAGGGGACGGGCTGAGGAGTGAGGGAGTGAGGGAGGGTCAGGGTGGACTGCAAGCGATATATCTGTTCCTTTGGTCAGGGTGGAGGCCATGTATTATTATTTCAACCTCAACACATGGACGATAAATTATTTCTGAAAGGCGACGAGTTCTCTCTCTCTCTCTCTCTCTCTCTCTCTCTCTCTCTCTCTCTCTCTCTCTCTCTCTCTCTTCATGTATGTGTTCGTTTCTATGTACTGTAAAATTATACGTTTACAGTCTTTGACATTAAACACACAATCAGACACTCAACGCTCGAACCCACAGTCTAGAATTACATCCATCCATCCATCCATCCATCCATACATACATACATATTTACATTCGTCTTTTATAATGTATTCTGTAGGTGTGTACGTACGTGTATACCTCCACACTCTCCAGCAAGTGCCAGTGTGTGTGTGTGTGTGTGTGTGTGTGTGTGTGTGTGTGTGTGTGTGTGTGTGTGTGTGTGTGTGTGTGTGTGTGTGTGTGTGTGTGTGTGTGTTATAACCCAGAGAATAAATTGCGTTAGTTAAAGTAAAATATTGCTTGGCAAAGATTGGTGTGGTGATGTGAACATAGACAAGACAACGACCATATGAATTATTACATTATACTCCAACACCAACAACAAATAAAATAATACAGTATACATTTTAATATAAGGACCATACATCCATCCTTTCCAAAACACTCAAACACCTTAATGATCCATCTTTTTGTTACATTGGAGTGCCTTGATTCCTCCAAAGTATGCTAGGAAACAGGACCAAAGGGGCGAAAATAATGGTGTTCTGTTGTTGCTTGAAATAGTTTAGAGGATTCTGTTGCTCCAAATTTACCAACACCGAATTTTCTCCTTAAGAGGGAAGAAGTACAGTGTTGGTAAATCTGGAACAACTCATTGATTCCTCCAAACTATTCCAAGCAATTAACAAACAGAACACCATTATTTGTGTTCATTATGGTGGTTCTGTTTCCTGGCATTTATATATATGCAACAAAAATAAATTACCCCTTATAAAATATCATACACATGCAGATGAGAAAAAAGTGAATGGAGCCCAAAGTAAACATGATGACCTAACTTTCTCTGGGGTATTAACGAGAGGGTCGAGTTTCGCTTCACTTTATAGACAGACGTGTTGTGTGTGTGTGTGTGTGTGTGTGTGTGTGTGTGTGTGTGTGTGTGTGTGTGTGTGTGTGTGTGTGTGTGTGTGTGTGTGTGTGTGTGTGTGTGTGTGTGAGTGTGTAGATCCTCAACACGTTTGTTTTTCGAGAGGGGGGCATTGCTGCTGTCCACATCCATTACCCACCTGGCCATCCTTCATACCCCACCATATACTTCTTCTTCCTCCTCCTCCTCCTCCTCCTCCTCTTCTTCTTCTTCTTCTTCCTCCTCCTCCTCTTCTTTTTCTTGTTGTGGTGGTGACAGGCATGGATGATGGCTTGCTCACATTCACACATGAAGTTTTTTTTTTTATAATAATATATTTTTTGGTGTGTAGAGTATAATATTATATAGCTGCTTCTTATAGTGGAGAGTTTGTGAATGAAAAGAGAGTAAATTATTTATTGTGAATGAAAAGAGATTAAATATTGAGGTTTGGAGGAGATTGTGAAAGAAAAGAGAGTATATTATTGAAGTTTGGAGGAGAATGTGAATGAAAGAAAAGAGAGTAAAATATTGAGATGTGGAGGAGAATGTGAATGAAAGAAAAGAGAGTAAAATATTGAGGTTTGGCGAAGATTGTGCATGAAAAGAGTAGATTATTTATTGTGAATGAAAGAAAAGAGAGTAAAATATTGAGGTTTGGGTGAGATTGTGCATGAATGTACTCCAATGTAAGACAAGTGAATTACCCTCCTCCCCTTAACCAGCCAACATGCCTTCCCCAGTAGGAGTACCAGCAGGTGATCAGATCCCCTGGGGTGCCTCTTGTCGCTACTGGGGAGACTGAACCTTCCCCCCCCCCTTGTCCTGTGTCGTCCTGGTGGTGGTAGGGGTGGGGGAATGGTGGGGGTAGGGGTGGGGGAATGGTGGGGGTAGGGGTGGGGGAATGGTGGGGGTGGGGGAATGGTGGGGGTGAGTGTGCAGGGGTGGAGAATGGTGGGGGTGGGGGAATGGTGGGGGTGAGTGTGCAGGGGTGGAGAATGGTGGTGGTTGGGGTAATGGTGGGGGGGGTGCAGGGGTGGGGGAATGGTGGGGGGGGGGGTCCAGGGGGTGGGGAATGGTGGGGGTGGGGGTGGGGATCGCTCCACCACATTCTTCCCCACCAAAGGTATGCGGTCGTAAACTTAACGTTGCTGTGCTGTGTTGCAAATGAAGTCAGTGTGTTGCAAAATGAAGTCAGTGTGTTGCAAAATGAAGTCAGTGTGTTGCAAAATGAAGTCAGTGTGTTGCAAATGAAGTCAGTGTGTTGCAAAATGAAGACGAACGAGTAAACCAGAGTGTATATAAATCTCTCTCACTAAAATTATTTCACTTGTACTTTAAGGGGAGAGTATACTTTTGGTACATTGGAGTGCCTTGATTCCTCCAAAGTATGCCAGGAAACAGGACCAAATGAACAAAAATAATGGTGGACTGTTGCTTGAATTAGTTTGGAGGAATCATTATCTACAAAAAAGTCAGAACTATACCCTCTCCTTCAGTTAATTAATCCTGCATATCGCTCAAATCACCCATCATTCCTATTTTTATTTTTATGTACAGTATATATGCAAAATAAAAATGCTAATATATTTTATAATTCCTCGCCCAAAACATAAACAAAATAAAATAAATGAGTAAGAACAACTCGTATATACATTATATTATTTTTCTATTTATATATATATAAGTTTGAGTGTGTATGTATCTGTGTGTGTATATGTGTGTATGTATGTGTGTATGTATATATGTATCTGTATGTATATATGTATCTGTACGTATGTATCTGTGTGTGAATGTACTGTATGTATGTGTGTGTGTATGTGTATGTATCTGTGTATGTATATATATATATGTATCTGTGTGTGTGTGTGTGTGTGTGTGTGTGTGTGTGTGTGTGTATGTGTATGTATCTGTGTATGTGTATGTATCTGTGTATGTATGTATATATGTATCTGTGTGTGTATATGTATGTATGTGTGTGTGTATATATGTATCTGTATGTATATATGTATCTGTACGTATGTATCTGTGTGTGTATGTACTGTATGTATGTGTATGTGTATGTATCTGTGTATGTATATATATATATGTATCTGTGTGTGTGTGTGTGTGTATGTGTATGTATCTGTGTATGTGTATGTATCTGTGTATGTATGTATATATGTATCTGTGTGTGTATATATATGTGTGTGTGTGTATATGTGTGTATGTATGTGTGTATGTATCTGTGTGTGTATATATATGTGTGTGTGTGTGTGTGTATGTGTGTGTATCTGTGTATGTATGTATATATGTATCTGGGTGTGTGTATATATGTGTGTGTGTGTGTGTATGTGTATGTATCTGTGTATGTATGTATATATGTATCTGGGTGTGTGTATATGTGTGTGTGTGTGTGTGTGTGTGTGTATCTGTGTATGTATGTATATATATGTATCTGGGTGTGTATATGTGTGTGTATGTGTGTTTGTATGTGTATGTATCTGTGTATGTATGTATATATGTATCTGGGTGTGTGTATATATATATGTGTGTGTGTGTATGTGTATGTATGTATATATGTATCTGGGTGTATGTATATATGTATCTGTGTGTGTGTGTGTGTGTATGTGTATGTATCTGTGTATGTATATATATGTGTGTGTATGTATCTATGTATGTATATATGTATGTATGTGTGTGTGTGTGTGTGTGCTAGGATGGCCAGGCTACCAACTAAATAACCCACCGTAACTTATGTGTTGAGAGGAGTCAGCCAGGTACACACACAGAGTCAGAATTTTAAACAGGTGTCTAATTTACGTTCTTCCTTATATTTCCATTATATTAACTTTCCATTTTTCAGGTAAAAGCAGTGTGGGTGAACAAATAATTACTCTGTTAGTTGATTAGTTAGTTAGTTAGTTAGTTGGTTAGTTAGTTAGTTTGGTGGTTAGTTAATTGGTTAGTTAATTGGTTGGTTAGTATGTTAGTTAGTTAGTTATTTTGTGTGTTAGTTGGTTGGTTGGTTAGTTAGTTAGTCAGTTGGTTAGTTAGTCAGACAATTGGTTTATTTATTAGTTAGATAGTTAGTGTTAGATTGTTACTTGGTTAGATAGTTAATTGTGAGTGTGTGTCATACCCACACATACACACACACACAGACACACATAAACAGTCACACCTACACCTACACACACACAAACAGTCACACCTACACACACACAAACACACTCACCCCCCCTCCTCCTCCTCCTCCTCCTCCTCCACTCAGACTATCATTTCCCTTCCTCCTCTCATTCTCATTCCACCACCCACTCTATTTCCTCCCCTACTTTTTGTTCAGTCGTCGTTTTATACCTCTTCATGACAACGTGCACGCTACCTCACTCAAGCTTCATTAGGCTGTTTCCTTCCTTGCATCTCCAACACCCTCATTATATTTATACTCGTTTCATTTATAACTATACGGATATGTGTGAGTTTTTAATTCTGTTTTGCTTGGTGTGCATGCATGTGCTTCATTTTTATATAGGTGTGCATGTGTTTTCATTAATGTCTTGTGATTCTTTTGTTTATTAATTTAATTGGTATTGGTATTTGTTATTGTCGTATCTCCCTCACTCTCATACACACACACACTCTCTCTCTCTCTCTTTCACACACACAGACCACCTGCCACCATCACCACCACTATGGACATCTGCATATGTGTTTTATAACCCCCCTGACGGGCTCACGCACAAGGGGGGTGGGTAGGTGGGTAGGTAGGTAGGTGAGTGGGTGGGACGGTAGGTGAGTGGGTGGGACGGTAGGTAGGTAGGTGGGTGGGTGGGTGGGTGGATAGGTAGGTGGGTAGGTAGGTAGGTAGGTAGGTGAGTGGGTGGGACGGTAGATAGGTAAGTAGGTAGGTGAGTGGGTGGGACGGTAGGTAGGTAGGTAGGTAGGTGAGTGGGTGGGACGGTAGGTAGGTAGGCAGGTAGGTAGGTATAGGTAAGTAGGTAAGTGGGTGGGACGGAAGCTGGCATTTCCTACCTGCCCCCGACCCCCTGCTAGTTTTTTCAATAATTACTCGAGTTTTGGGGGTTTTATCTTCCAAACTATCAATCCCCTAGATGCTCCTAATTGGGGATGATTTGCATAAAGGGGGTTGTGTTGTCGTAAGCTGCAGGGCGAGAACTATTAAACCCCGGGGTAAATTGGGCACCCGAGGCAGTAGATGGGGGACCTCTATGACCCTCCTCCCACTCCCCACCCACCCCTGTGTATATGTTGTGTTGTGTTGTGTTGTGTTGTGTTGTTTTGTGTTGTGTTGTGTTGTGTGTTGTTGTGAGTGTTGTGTGTGTTGTGGTGTGTTGTGTTGTGTGTATGAGAGAGAGAGAGAGAGATAATACTTCAAACACGGGGTACCACAGTAAGAAAACTATCCACTAAAAAAAAAAAAAGGCCTAAAAACACCCCCGTCCCCGTCCCCGTCCCCGTACAACATTGGATCCTGGTGACAGACATCAGTTTCCGGACCTGTAATCGGGGTAATCTTATGGCCTGTTCTTCCGCTGAGGGGGTGGGGAGTGGGTGGGGGAGTGTTAGGGGGGTGCGGGAGTGTTGGGGGTGGGTGGGGGGCGTGATGGGTGGGATTGTGTGGGTGGGACGTGATGATGATAATAATAATAATAATAATAATAATAATAATAATAATAATAATAATAATAATAATAATGATAAAAAAGTATAATAATAATAATAATGATAAAAAAGTATAATAATAATAATAATAATAATAATAAAAAAGTATAATAATAATAATAATAATAATAATAATAATAATAATAATAACAAAAAAGTATAATAATAATAATAATAATAATAAGTATAATAATAAGTATAATAATAAGTATAATAATAATAATAATAATAACAAAAAAGTATAATAATAATAATAATAATAATAATAATAATAATAATAATAATAATAATAATAATAATAAAATGTTGCCAATAGGAAAAAATGGTTGGTGGTTGAAGAAAGGTGTCCATTTTGTGGTTAATTCACGTACGGTACACGACGCTAACCATTTTGTCCTGAGGTGGCAACACTGATGGGGGGGGGGGGGGGCAACGAATTATTACCAGTCTGTGATTTATAATAATAATAATAATAATAATAATAATAATAATAATAATAATAATAATAATAATAATAATAATAATAATAATAATAATACACAAAAAAATAGACTGAGGTTGTCATTAAAAGTCTATAGTAAAGTATATATAATTTCCAAAAATATTCTTGCCATATATACTTTATCTAAAAAAAAAATATATATTTTTTATTTTCTAGGGTTATTGATATATTTTAGGTTGGCAGGGCAGGTGTTTTTTTTTTTTTTTTTTTTTTTACTTTGAAAAAAATTATTGTTATGATCAAAAGTGGAAGATTTTTTTTTTTTTTTGTACACGCAAATTCAGGCGCCTCTATAACCACGCCCACACTCACACACACACACACACACACACACACACACACACCTCAAAACACACACATCCCAAATTCACACACACTCACATAATCCCTCCTTTCTCACACACACACACACCACAACACACACCCCATTCTTTAGTCTTCCTTTGCACACACACACCTCAGACCACATCCCAACTCACACACACTCACACACACACACACACACACCTCCTAAACTCACACACACTCACGTAATCCTTCCTGTCTCACACTCACACACACACACCACAACACACACACTATTCTTTCTATTTTTTTTTAGCCTTCCCTCCCTCTCCCTTCCTCCCCCGCCCCCACCCCCGCCCCACGACCCCCACCAGGTGCGGAAATGTACATAAAGACTAGACAACTGACCCCCCTTTCCCCCCCCTTCCTCATTTTCCCCCACCACTCCTTTCGCCACCTCCCTTAAAACCCCCCCTCCCCCCCCACCCCACCCCACCCCAACCCCCTACGAGCCCACCCATAGTCGTCACACACACACACACACACGAGAAGGAGGAGAAGGAAGAGGAAAGAAAATGAAATGGAGGAAGGGAGAGAAAAAAGAGGAGAAATGGGAAAATAATACACAGACAGAAAAATAAGAAAAGAAGGAGGTAGAGGAGGAAGAAACGAAAAAGAAACGAAGAGACAAAATAATTACACACACACACACACACACATCACACACACACACAAACAAACACACACACAAACACATAAAGAGGAGAGAGAAGAAAAGAAAAAAAAAATAAGAAAAAGAGGTGGAGGAGGAAACGAAAATGAAACTAAGAGACAAAATAATTAAAAAAAAAAAAAAAAAAAAACATTACACAAACACACACACACACACACACACAAACACACACACACACAATCGATATAAGAGCCTAAGGAGTAATAGACAGTTATAGGTATAGTGTTTGGGCCCATCAGAAGACAAACAGAAGAGAAGTGTATATAGCATTCCAACCTGAGTGTCTGGGCCCATCAGAAGGACAACTGTGGGCTCTGATGGGTAACATTCCTGGATACTGAGATGAGGAGATAATGAGGTAGTGGCATTTCACACACATACATACACACACACATATTTACACGTACATATTTACACACACACTATATATTCACACATACATGTACATATATACACACATATTCACACATACATGTAAATATATACACTCATACTCATATACACACACACACATATTTACACGTACATATACACACACATATTTACACGTACATATACACACACATATTTACACGTACATATTTACACATACATATATTCACACATACATGTACATAATATCATATACTGTACACACAGACACATACATACATACATATCAGAAATAGATAGATAGAGAGAGAGAAAATTTGGTAATATAATGTCTCAATCTCTCTCTCTCTCTCTCTCTCTCTCTCTCTCTCTCTCTCTCTCTCTCTCTCTCTCTCTCTCTCTCTCTCTCTCTCTCTCTCAATAGGTAATGTATGTTAGTGACAAATGTACCACCATCTATCTCACTTCACAGATTCCCTTCATACCTCACTCTTATACTTCATTCTTTATCTCTTTCTCTTATCGTATTATCTCTCACCTT
This sequence comes from Petrolisthes manimaculis, assembly GCA_034508575.1. Taxonomy (NCBI): domain Eukaryota; kingdom Metazoa; phylum Arthropoda; class Malacostraca; order Decapoda; family Porcellanidae; genus Petrolisthes; species Petrolisthes manimaculis. Next base: position 502 of record JAWZYT010007373.1, on the reverse strand, counting down.
ACTACCTTTCCTCTCTCTCTTTCTCTCTCTCTCTCTTATATACCTTTCCCCTCTCTCTCTCTCTTTATCTATCTTTCCTCTCTCTCTTTCTCTTTATCTATCTTTTTCTCCCCTCTCTCTCTCTCTTTAATATTAGCAATTATAAGTAACAGTAGGTATAATTAAGTATTAGTAAGTTTAAGTATAAGTAAGTATTAATAAGTTTAAGTATAAGTAAGTATTAGTAAATATAAAAAAGGATAAGTTAGTATATAGGTATAAGTAAGTATTTAAGTATAAGTATAAGTAAGTATAAGTCAATATAAATAAGTATAAGTAAGTATAAGGTTTGAGAGGTGGAAACGAGGACCCTTCCTGTCACTCCCCCCCCTTCCCCCTCCCCCCCCCCGTGGCCCCAAGGGTGAGACACAGACCAGTGTGAGGGTGGGGGGGGGGGGGGCAGCGGGGTGGGGGGGGGGGGCAGCGGGGGGTGTGGTGGGGGCGGCGGGGGGTGCGGTGGGGA
>JAWZYT010007372.1:22500-27539 GCA_034508575.1 Petrolisthes manimaculis | reverse complement strand
GTACTGTTTCGTGGTATACCTTTAGAGGAATCAAGGTGCTCCAATGTGTATCGTATCAAAAGTGTATTATTACCTCCTTTTAAAATTAAGTTGAGTTGAGAGAGTTCATGGTTCGATGTTGCATTTCAGAGTCAAATTTATACATATTTATATATAGTGTAATTTGTATACGTCTTTCAACTAAATTTAATGGACATACACATAGTCCTACGTGTGTTATAGAACGACCATAACATTATATACCTTGTGGAAATATTAACACATTCTTAAACATAATTATATAGATACAATAAAAAAAATCTAATATAAACATCTTCCTATATAATAATTATATATGTCATAAAGATATCTTAATGTGGAAATAGTGTTACATTCTAAGACAAAATTACTATACATAAATAAAATACACACAAAAATGAATTCTAATAAACAACTTCTACATCGATATCACACTCACTGACTATTAAGAACAAGAAGAAAATAAAAAAATTCACTCGACTCACAGTAATTCGCACCCGAGGCCTCGAAACTCACTACCAAAGTAAATATAATATGTGTGAGAGTGTTAGTGAAGATGGTGGTGGTAGTGGGGGTGGTAGTGAAGATGGTGGTAGTGGTGGTAGTAGTAGTGGTGGGGAGTTGGGACAGAGGAAAGGAAGCCGAGGTGGGTATTGGGATGATGATGATGGTGGTGATGGTGATGGTGAAAATTAGGGACCAAGATGTGTATGTTTGTGTGTGTGTTTGTGTGTAGGGATTGGGGATTGGGTTGATGATGGTACGTGGTGAAGTTTAGGGACCAAGATGTGTATGTTTGTGTGTGTTTGTGTGTAGGGATTGGGGATTGGGTTGATGGTGGTACGTGGTGAAGTTTAGGGACCAAGATGTGTATGGTGTGTGTGTGTGTGTGTGTCTGTTTGAGTGTGTGTGTGTGTTTGTTTGAGTGTGTGTGTGTGTAGTAGTGGGGGGGAGTGTTATAGAGTACAGGTAATGTGTTTGGGTATATTTAATTGTCATCATCATCACACTAACTTATTTTTATATATATGCATTATCGCCATTGTCAAGTTAATTTATCATCACTAATATCTTATTCTTCATATTATTGGTATTATTATTTTTATTATTATTATTATTATTATTATTTATTATTATTATAACATCAATCATTATCAATATCATCATCAGTATTCTCACTCCTCCTCCACCCCTTCTCTCCATCTCTCTCATCTCTCATTCCTCCACCCCTTCTCTCCATCTCTCTCATCTCTCACTCCTACTCCACCCCTTCTCTCCATCTCTCACCACACCTACTCCACACCCCTCTCTCTCTCCATCGCTCCCTCCAGCTTCCCTCACATCATATATAATTCATGATATTAAACTTGTGTGGTTATTTCCCCTCATCTTAACTCGGGGTCAGGGGGGGGGAGGAGGGAGGGAGGGTCAGAAAGGAGAAAACAGGGTGGGGGTGGTGGGGGGGGGAGGGGTCACAGGAGAAGAGAGAGGAGGGAGGGGAGGAGGGAGTCAATGGGAGGTGAGAGAGGGAGTAAGGCAAGAGGGAAGGAGGGAGGGAGGGAGGGAGTGTCAGAAAGGAGAAAACAGGGTGTGGATGGGGAGGGGGGAAGTACGTGAGGGGGAGGGGGGCTATTTAGGGGGGGTCAGGTTAGAGGGGAGGGTGAAGGGGTTATCAGGTCTTTATATATATATCGCTCTTTTATATTATTTTCTGATCTTTTTATATTATTTTCTGATCTTTTATATTCTTTTCTGATCTTTTATATTATTTTCTGATCTTTTTTTTATTATTTTCTGATCTTTTATATTATTTTCTGATCTTTTTTTATTATTTTCTTATCTTTTTTTTATTATTTTCTGATCTTTTATATGATTTTCTGATCTTTTATATTATTTTCTGATCTTTTTTATTATTTTCTTATCTTTTTTTTTATTATTTTCTGATCTTTTATATTATTTTCTTATCTTTTTTTATTATTTTCTGATCTTTTTTTTATTATTTTCTTATCTTTTTTTATTATTTTCTGATATTTTATATTATTTTCTTATCTTTTTTTATTATTTTCTTATCTTTTTTTATTATTTTTTGATCTTTTCCGTGTGATGTTCATGGTTGAATTAGTGATAAATGTACATAATGTAAAAACAAACAAACAAACTAATAATTATTCAGTCATTACAAATCTTTAATAATTACTCCTACATAATATATAAATCAAATGTATCAGAGATTTTTTTTTTATATATTGTCACCAACAATACACATATACAATACAATACATAATTATATACCTGTATGTAGTAATAATAATAATAATAATAAATGTATCAGAGATTTTTTATATATATTGTCGCTAACACTATATATACAATACAACACATAATTATATGCCTGTATGTAATAATAATAATAATAATAATAAATGTATCAGAGATTTTTTATATATATATGTTGTCGCTAACACAACATATATACAATACAACACATATATGCCTGTATGTAATAATAATAATAATAATAATAAATGTATCAGAGATTTTTTATATATATTGTCGCCAACACAACATATATACAATACAACACATATATGCCTGTATGTGTAATAATAATAAATGAGAAATGTATTGGTGCGTGTGACAATAATGTGTGAATTGTTGAGTGAGTAATGGCCGCTGGAGTGATTGCATTGGCGCTGTTGCAGTTTGCCCGATAAGTCATAAAATGTGCCCTGCAGTTGTCACATGCTCTCACTCTAATCTATTTGAATGGGTGTGTAATGCATGAAGCTGTGTGTAATGTGTGTGTGTAATCAGGAACAGCTCTATATGTGTGTGTGTGTGTGTGTGTGTGTGTGTGTGTGTGTATGTGTGTGTGTGTGTGTGTGTGTGTGTGTGTGTGTGTGTGTGTATGTCAGCCTATCTGTATGTCAGCCTATTTGTATGTCAGCCTATCTGTATGTTAGCCAACCTACTTAAATAATCAACTTACCTGCCACTAACCCACCTTGATGACCTAATTATGCACCAATCTACCTATCATTGACCTACCTTCCTTCTTACCTATACCTACCTACGTATCTACCAACCTGCCTACCTCCCATACATTATATATATATGATTATTAGTTAGCTGCCACTCGCCTGTTATTTATTTACCTTGTGTTCCTGCCTATACCCACTTAGCCTACGTCTTAATCTACTTACCATGTACAGTACCTACCTGCCTGTATGTCTCCCAAGTCTATACCTACGTTACTTACCGCCCTGTTTCATTAACTCACCTGCTCGCTTACCTACCTACTTTCCTACCTACCTACCTACCTACCTACCTACCTAGATACGCACCCACCCACCCTATTACCTACCTACCTACCTACCTATACCTACCTACCTTCTTACCTTCTTACCTACCTACCTACCTACCTACCTTCTTACCTACATACCTACCGACGTGACTAACTCGACCGTGTCCCTGATTTTCTGCATATATACTCTCTAAAATATCAAAATATGTTTTTTATGATTTCGAAAATATACATCATACTTTTACGGTGATAAAAGACAAAGTATTCATAAAACAAATATACGTCAAAGTACAAACGTTTCATATACATAGTACAGTACATTGAGTAAGGTATTGTAGTACGCAGAGTACACACACACACACACACACACACACACACACACACACACACACACACACACACACACACACACACACACACACACACACACACATTCAAACATCCACACATACAACCACACACTGTACAGCCACAATCAAATATCCACCAACACTTTCCTTCTATTGTACAAATAAACCAGTATCATATCTAAATATAATACGAAACATTATCTCAACTCAACCCCCTCAATTCTTTTTATAAGGTGCTGCAAAATCATACATGTGTTATTCTTTATTACCAAGATATTTACTACGATGGAAGACAAGTGTTTTTGGACATTTGATTGTAGCTGTACATTCGCATAGAAATGTACAAAACAACGTTATACACATGCAATGATAATCGCATACAATAAAAAAAATATATACACAGTATGTGTATAAACATATACTGTACATGCAGACGCACACACACAAAAAGTACAAAAAAAAACAACATATATGCATATACATACAAATACACACACACAAAATACATATAATAATCTACACACACACACACACACATTCATGCAAACACAGAGTAAGCTACCGCCAACACGCATGCAAGCAGACAGACAGACAGGCAGGCAGGCAGGCAGGCAGGCAGGCAGACAGACAGACAGGCAGGCAGACAGGCAGGCAGGTAGGCAGGCAGACAGACATACAGGCAGGCAGGCAGGAAGACAGGCAGGCAGGCAGACAGGCAGTCACAGAATAAATGATGAGTGTAGCAATAGAGAGAGAAACATAATTAATGCATTTGTCGTGTAATGACAGTACAACGACACAATGTATGACAACAACAACCACTCAATTCTACACCTAACGAAGACATTGGGAAATCATCGCTGACAGTGGAGGGAGGGAGGGAGGGAGGGATGGGATGGGATGAGATGGGGTGGGTGTTGAAATATGTGGGGAAAAAATATTATATGAAAATAAAGTTCATGATTTATAAATGTACTCATAAATGTTTGTGCATTCGTTTGTTTATGGTTCTCACTCTGCTCGTGTGTGTGTGTGTGTGTGTGTGTGTGTGTGTACTATATGTGGGTAGATGTGTCTGTGTGTGTGTTCATCTATATAATTATCAGCTTGTGTGTGTGTGTGTGTGTGTGTGTGTGTGTGTGTGTGTGTGTGTGTGTGTGTGTGTGTGTGTGTGTGTGTGTGTGTTCGAATAATGTCACCGAAAATTTAGTGTTGCTCATTCGGTGTTTGTCGTGTCAAAGTGTGAAATGTATTGTAAATCATTTCATTATTATTGTCATTTCATATATTACCTTTGTAACTACATTCATTATTTATCCTGCATGGCATAAATCACACACCATATTAGTAGAGGATGTGCCATGTTA
>JAWZYT010007372.1:0-17500 GCA_034508575.1 Petrolisthes manimaculis | reverse complement strand
TCAGAGAGGGAAGGATAAAGCCTTGGTTGGGGCGCCGATAAGTTGATTTTGGGGAGCGGCTCGTTTACTCTGGCTACCCGGCTCGTCCCCTCCCCCCAAAACCCCTAGTTCAAACTCGTCCCCTTTCTAGCCAGGCGACTTGGGGCCCCATTTGGTGGTTTTCCCTGTCTGCCAACCTAGCCCGTTTATCATCATCGTCTGTCGTCGAAGCTTTCACGCACGGTTACCCCCGTCCGTGACTCGAGGCTTCGGTTCTGTGGCTCCCAGTCCAGTTTAAGGTTGTGTCGATGGCGCGAGACCAGGATTGAGTTGCGGTGAAGGGTCAGTTGGTTTTGTTTGTGTCGTCGGTCGCTGCCTACACACCTGGACGTGCTCCGTACAGTACGTGGCAGAAAGAAAGACGCTCACGTACACACACACACTCTAAATTCTCAAGAACGCACGTGATGATTTGAGAATGGATATCACATTTGGCTTATACAAACTATAATAGTACACGTCGCATCACACTCCCGAAGCAACTGCATGAACACAATAGAAAGACGTGTTCAGTACGTGGTGAAAGACTGACCGTTGAGTGCACACAACTCGTTACGTGCAGTACTTACCTAAACGCACGTGAACCCAACACAGAGTCTCCAACCCTCTCCAAGAAGCTGTCTGGCTGTTCACTACATCGATACATACACTGTGGACATCAGTATAACAAGAGTTTTGTGAAGGTGTCTGCCTACTTGCTTACTGGCAGCAAAAGACTCACCACAGGTGACGCAGAAATCATCCAAACTACCGGACACTTGATTAATTGTATAAACACTAGCCAGTCAAAACTCAAGAAGCATAAATTATCATAATATCAAGACTCACCCAACCACTCAAGGTGTATTTTGTTTACTTTCTGAAAGCGTTGAGAAATTGAGCTAGATTTGCGACCAACATGTACGTTGAACAAATGTGAAGTTAGTTACGTTCCTGTAAACGTTTGCTCCAATCACGCGACGTCCGTGACGGAGGTTGACCTGTGAAGGCTACCCTCACCACAACAGCTCAAATCATCCCCTTCCACCCACACCACCACCAACACATCCACAACACAAGTCACAGTTTCCTTACACCTTTGTCCCTACACTCACTACCCACACCGAACTAACCCAAATCCCCCACTGCTCTGATCTGTACAAACAATCCCCCACCACAGACACACACAGACTATATACCTCGTTTACCAGCCTCACCCACATCCCCAACAAACAAATCTTCACCCACAACCCCCACAGTTCCCCCAGTACACACCCTGCCCACAGAGAACTCGCTTCGGCAGCCTCACCCACAGACCCCACAACCACACCCCTCACTGCCACCTGCCCCCGCCCTGCCTCCCCGCGCCACCAGTGTTCGTTATCCTGGCGGGTGTGGAGGTCGGAATCAACGCTACCGGTCCTATACGTTACCCAGCAGACGACACACACTGGTGAACAACAACAGATTCCTGCAATACATTGAACTGAACGATTGTTATTTATTGAACAGAACGTTTATCATAATATCACCCTGAACGGCACTGTAAAATCTGAAAGTTTCATACGTAACCATAAACAAATATAAGTGACCTGACCGTCGCCCAAAGACTCCAAACATTACAGTACCCAGCTTGTTACTTTGTATACAGACCCCGAACGATACCGTACATCCTTGAGTACTACAACTCATCCCATTACGTCTCCATACGGACTCAAACGTCCTCTATAAAGTTTTCCTAACGCTCGTACAACCCCCTGCGGTGCGTCCCTAGGAATCCCCGGCAGTGTCCTGGGATTCCCAAGCTGCCCCAGGAGAATCTTTTAGGGTGCCAGCACGCCTCAGAGCGCTGCTACGTCCCTTGTGAAGCGTGGAAGGGGGACGCTTGGTGCCGGCTGGGTCTTTGCACCCCTGGTCGCAGAATATTGGCAAAATTTCACTCCCGGCGGGATCGACTTGGCCACTGGGCCTCGGCCGCGCCCCCGTCGATGTGGGCGTGGGCGTAGGCGTGGGTGTGGGCGGAGTGCACCTACAGAGGCACGAGGTGAAGGAGGAGCTGGGGAGTCTGATGGATGTGGGAGAGAGAGGAGAGAAGAGGAAGGTTGACGACTTCTCCACCCTGTACAGCCTCGACCACGGACCAGCTCCCACACCCACACCATCACACGCACCAGCCACGCCGCCACGCTCACTCCCAGACCAGACAGGTGAGACATAGACACACACACCATCACACCTCTCTTATTGTGAAAGTTATTCTCATTGTGACTGATATAGGAACGTGAGAGAAAGTATGTGTGTGTGTGTGTGTGTGTGTGTGTGTGTGTGTGTGTGTGTGTGTGTGTGTGTGTGTGTGTGTGTGTGTGTGTGTGTGTGTGTGTGTGTGTGTGTGTGTGTAATTATATCTACATTTTAGTGCAATTCATTCATAAATACGTTCTCGTAATTGCTATGGTTTTGTTTTTCGTATAGATATATAAACTCCATCATCATCATTACCATCATCATTACCATCAATTAAAAGACATCTTATACTCCTTTTTATCTGTCTTTCCCACATCTGGACACCTTCACACTTTACTTATGCATTACAATCATGATCTGCCTTCATCTATTTTTCCCCCGTAGTACAACTTATGTTCCTTCAAACGTAATGTGTCTATAGGCATCCCCTTAAACGAAACTGAACATGATTTTGGACTTCTCACTCTATTCTCAATTCACAGGTGGGAATAATATGCGTGTTCCTATTTTAGTCCTCACTCTTTTTCATATAAATATTTAAAAAAAATCAAGATCTGTATCCAATTTTTACGTGAGGCATGATTTAGTTGCAGGCGAATTGGAGGCTACAGATTCCTCCACACACTAAAAGAAAACACTATACGTATACTGAGGAAGTCTGTTTTGTGACATAACTTGAAGGAATCGGCAGCACCGTTATCCAGTTCGTTCACTATCTTATTATGTGAAACCTGTGATGGTGTACGAGAACTGGAGGCTTCTGATTCCTCCTGACTATGCCACGAAACCAGCTCCTTCAATAAACGTGGTGTTTCGTGGCAATATTTGAAGGACTCGTTTACCTCCAATTTTCTGACATCTCGGTTACCTTAAATTCAAAATGGATCTAAGGCCTCGTTACCTATAAGCAGCGCGACTACGGTAACAGGAGAAGGGTGGATGTAGGTAGGTAGGTAGGGAGGGAGGGAAGGAGGTATAGGTAAGTAGGTAGGTAAGAAGATGTAGGTAAGAACAGCAGACAGAAGTTTGTATGTGGGAAAGAGGGTAGGTGGGAAGGTAGTGCATGAGATAGCTGAATGTACAGGAAGTAGGTAGGTAGGTAAGTAGGTAGGTCGATGCATGGGGCGGTTCTGTTGGTAGACACATGAGGGTATTGCGGTAGGTAGGTAGGTAGGTAGTAAGATAATAAAGAGTATCTCAGTAAGTGGGTAAGAAGATAACTAATTAGGGTGGTAAGTTTTTCATAAGCTCAGTAACATTCCCGTATCCTTTAGCGATGGTGGGAGGAAATTATTGAAGAGAGTGAGAAAATCGTACGGCTCACATGCAGACTGTAAATTGGATGGCTAATGATTCCTTCAAATTATGCCACGAAAGAGATGCCCTTTTAGTAACACTGAGGTCGTTTGTTTCCTGCTTGGCATATACCTAACCAACCTCGTCTTTCTATATGGGAAGGAACATTAATTATATAGAGATCGCACACATGTATATTCTAGTCTTTAATTTAAACACGATTGATATTTCAGCCATTCTTCCTATATACTGCCGATGGTGTATAATATTATGTCCGATATGTGTAATAAGTCATTTTTGAAGCATTACATTTCACGGTGATAGTTTGCGTGCCTGAGAACCAACCATCGCTATACATTCTCATAAATCCTAAAAAAATAAAAAAAGGTCCCCCTCCCTAAGAATTTAACATACGATATATTTACATGCATCGGTCGTCGTAGTAAAACCGCTAAAATGGCATCAGTGTCTTGGAATTGTTGTAGTTTGACGTCACAAGGGAATTATAAAAAGGTTAATACACTGCTACAATCCTAAACCTCCAAAGTCCGTCTGTATATTGGTTTGGTGTATATTGTCGGTGGCTTCTCAAAATTATTACAACTCGTTACTCTTATTCCCTTTAGATTCCCATACAGAAAAATAAACACCTTTGTTATAATTAAGAGAGAGAGTATTGTGGTATTGTCTGTATATACTTGAAGGGTACTGGCGCCTCTCTGGACCCGACCCATGTAGTCCTATCTCTTTCATCTCTTTCTCTATCCGTCCTTTCCTTCTTTTTCCTTCGTGCTTGTATTGTATTAATCCTGTTTGGCCTCGCATAGTCTTCTTTCTTCCTCTTCATAATATTAAGGGGATAATAGTATACTTTTGGTACATTAATTGGACACAACTGTTGAATCCAAACTCCGCGAAAAAACAGACTAAAACAGCAAAAAATCATGGTAGTCTGTTTCATCGGAATAGTTTGAAGGAACCATTTGATCCATATTAGGCATCACTATAATCATTTATCCCCTTAATCTTGAGAATATGAGAGGGTTCACAGACGCCAGGAAAATCAACCAGCGTTAGTATTATGAGTGACAAAAATTGGTTACGGTTTGCACGAGTATTTTTCATCCAAACACAAGTGATGGTCATGCAGCCTAAAACTCCTGTCCACTTCCATTGCTGTATAGGAAAGGATTAATGATTTACTACCTACGAGAATCCTGCATAAATATTGTTTTTCTCGAAGTATTATTAGTTATTTTTTCTCGAGTTATCAATTATTGGTGAAAGCAGTGTATAGTTAATTGGATGCTATATAATATGTGATGTATATTCGACGCTAATGATGATGAGGAGGATAACGTTTAACTAACACAAAATGCAATAGGATTCACAGTATTATATTGACGATAAACACAAGAGGGAGTTATATGAATAATAATAATATGTTCTCGCTAGTTGGTTATAAATTCGACGAATAGTTATAATTATTATGAGACAAAGTGATACTAAACTACGTCAACTCAACTTTACACCCGTCCTGCATGGCTGAGCTTGAAAGTAAAGTAGTGCTAACACGTGTACAGTCACCAGAATAATATATATGCAAAGACATTTAACAGCAGGAAAAGGTGTCGCACATATAGTAAATATATATATATATAATTAACATAAAGTAATATAGGATAAAATAAAATATAATATAACGAGCTGAGGTACCCGACGTTGCCCAAAAGAATAAAAAGACTGAAAGAGAGAAACCAATATTCACTTCACATGAACGTATTAGTTTGTACCAGATGAAATATAATGATCACAACCACAGCAAACTTTTACATCATTATTATTTTCGTAGCGCTTCGTGTACAGGTAAACCACTTTATTTACCGTCTTATGAGAGAGAGTAGTTTAGGTATTAAAGTATATAATTATATTAGGCAAATATTACTATAAGATTATATATATATGACTGAGTATCTTACGAAGAGAAATAAGAAAAGTTTATTATATCTATTCAGAACGGGACATAATAATAAAATAGTAATCTGTTGTATAATCATTGAGCCGTGAGTCAAGTTAATAAGGTTAATTAACGACGAATTTGAACCATTTTCCACAACATCAGCTTCAAATCAGCATACATTGAGAACGGCGACTACAGATCCTGAAATCAAAACGGAGGAAAGTACAAAATTATACAGTAAAACAAAATCAGTTATAATTTGAGAGTTGTGGCGGCGATATGGGATACAAAACTACGTGAAAACATATAAAAAAGAATAGAAATAATAAATAAATAAATATATATATATATAAAATAGTATACACATGTTTATAAAAGTGTTGTGTTATAATAGGAGATGACGATGATTGATGCGATGGCTTTATTAATGAAATCACTGTCTACAAATTTGTCTGTAAACCATTATATGAAAAAAAATAAAAATAATAATAATGGTTGGTAGTTGCTGAGACACGTGTATAAAACTTAATTAATGACATAATGGGTTGGTTCCTGTATTTATTATTATTATTATTATTATTATTATTATTATTATTATTATTATTATTATTATTATTATTATTATTATTATTATTATTATTACTATTATTATTATTATTATTATTATTATTATTATTATTATTATTATTATTATTATTATTATTATTATTATTATTATTATTATTATTATTATTATTATTATTATTATTATTATTATTATTATTATTATTATTATTATTATTATTATTATTATTATTATTATTATTATTATTATTATTATTATTATTATTGTATAATTCACTAATGATAACTCGTGTAGTGTATTGTAGTGTGTAGTTTTGTGAGTGCGTTGGAGTGTTAGTGTATTTCAGTGTGTAGTTTTGTGTAGTGTAGTGTAGTATGCGGGTGTGTATAAATGTTCTAATCGCTGTATAAATGTTCTAATCGCTGTATAAATGTTCTAATCGGTGACACTCGGCTATAACAATTGTCTATAATAAGCCAAACCCTATAATGCAACAGTATAAGACAAACATTTTTAGAAGGGAACATAATATACTTTGTGGTGATATTTCATTTTTTTTTTTTTTTAACTATAAATAGAGAGCTAAATTTGCCTGGAACTTACAGCATTAAATATCTATATAGTTTACAACTCATAATGACACAATAATTTCCATTTGTTTTAAAATTTCACCTGGAAACGAAACGAAACATTTATTAAGACTATATGAACTAAATTATGAACTAAAATATGAACTAAAATATGCATAAACTTGACATACTGGTTAATTAATGAACAACACCCTATGAGGACAATTAAGTTTTTAATGACAATATATCGATAATTATACTACTTGCTATTCCTTGCCTTAGCTGAAGAAACACTGGGAAAAACGCCGTCAATTAAGGCACCTCTTCATAATACTGTATATATATATTTACGGTGTTATTGTGTTAAGGGAAGATTAATTTTTTTTCTTGTTGGTAAATTTGGAAAGCTCTTAGATACGGTACTTACTGATTCCTCCTCTATAACTATGCCAGAAAACAGACACCCTCTATGGTAGTACTGATAGGGGGGTCTGTTTCGTGGCATATATAATATTAAATAGTATGGAGGAATCACATACACACCTTCCAATTTACCAAAAAAAAAAAAAAAAAAAAAACCACCCACACCCACACAAGAAAAAAAGATAAAAAAAAAAAATTCCCCTTAACACTACTAATACTGTACAAATATCATCCCATTAAACGCGAACCTCAGACAAGAGTATCTACCCTATACGACTTGAAATGATTAAGTGGGAATGAAATTTGTGATGGTGTGTGTGAGTGAGTGAGTGAGTGAGTGAGTGAGTGAGTGAGTGAGTGAGTGAGTGAGTGAGGGCTTCCTTCCATTCACCGTCGGCGGGGTTTCTAAAGGCGGGGGGGGGATTCACAGGAGCGTTAAATCCACCAATCTCCATCCGGCAGCTCCAATAAATCGCTGCTGCGTTGGTTCGTTCGGGTGGAAGGGAACGAGAGATTTGTTATTTTTTTCTCATTTTTTCTCTGTCTGGTTTGTAAAAAAAAAAAAAAAAAAAAAAGTCTGTTTGGTATAGTTAGTCAAGATGTACTAATATAAGAGATATGTTATGGAGATACATATTAATTTCTGCAACAGATGAGTGGTAGATATTTTCATTTCGGAAACTCAAACTTTGATGTTACCGTATATTATAATAGTTGGAGAATTGATTTAACAAAATATACTCTATAATAACTTGAGGACCTTATAAGTAGTTGTCTAAAGTTGTAATAATCAATTGTATTTTCTATATGTTTACAAACATTGTATCTAATTAATTAACGTAAAACATTTAAAAGATTAAGTCATAAATGAGTCAACACAAGCATATATTATACCAGAGATTTATCAGTACCTTTAAATAACTTCTAATGGTGTTTATTAGCAGGTTAACACACACTTAATTAATCACTGCCAGTAACTTTTAATCAGGTGATCATTTTCATATCTTAATCCTCTTAATTAACTCATGAAGACAAACTGTTTTTCTATTATCATTATGTCTCAGTATTCCATTCATAAAGTGTACACCCGAACGTTGATGTGTGTATACCCAGACCTAATATATCTAATGTTTGTTTTTTATTATATACATACCGGTAGTTCATTAATAAAAACTACAGAGAAGAGAGAGAACTGTGAGTGATTAAAATATACAATATAACTTGTCACCTGAAAAACATGTTAATTAATAGGATTGTTGAAGCGGCCAAGAGTTTGTTGCTGACTAATAAGAGAGTACAGTAGAATTAACATATATGGATCTGGATAATTATGCAGAGTGAAATCATGGAAATTTTAATCAGCAAGACAAAAAAACTGTCTGGTATATATGTGCAGAATAGGATCACCACATTAAAAGAAACGTGTAGATAAGGTAGAGGAGTTTGTTTATTTTAAATCGGGCCACGAGGATGATCCCAGACTTGAGAATTACCTCATCCAGAACGACTTGAACTATAAAATCTACCAGCAGTATACCGGAGAGGAGAGATAAAGAAGGGGGATGTGGTCGTCTCGTATATAAGGTGGTGAAGGGAATGGAGAAACTTGATAGAGAGGATTTGATGAATGGGTAAGATGGTAGAAGAAGAGGACACGTGTATAAACTATAGAAAGAAACTCCGGACATGTTAGAATGATACAAAAATATTTACTTTCCAAATTAAAAATCGAAAGTAGATAAAAGTATATAGATATAAATGTCTTGAGATCACGAGCTCAGCTGTACATTACAACTTGGTAAACACACACACACATACACACACACACAGTTTTTTAAATAATAATAATAATAATAAAAGTCATCTCTTACTACTTCTACTACATGAAAACTGGTATGAATGAGCCAGAATGAACATGTAATTTTTTTAAAGTAATAAAAAATATATATATAAATAGTTTGAATCACGACGTAACACAAAGGAGACAACTATAACCAAAGAGACAGACAGACATACAACAACAAAAAAATCATCCCTGAATTAACCCTACCCGACCAGTAGTAAGCACGCGCCACAAATTTATAAAAGGACCTTCTGCCAATTACCTTATTAGACAAATTACCCCATCATATCGTGCCCACAGCGGCCCTCACACCATAACATCATTGTCCAGACGTCAACCGGGGCGATACATGGTCAAAATAGACGTGTCAGAACCCACACACTTACACACACACACACACATACAGTACACAAGGGGTCGTGTTGTCGTCGATGTGGCCGAAGCGCCTTTGTTTACATTAGTGTTATATAGAGTTGACATTAGGATTTGGGACCGAGGTTACATTCCAGTGTTGATGTCTTTATTTATCCCTGCATGTCATGGTTCAGTGGAGGCGTGGGATTACTTTGTTTATTCCAGGGCTGCCGAGATTTTAAGAATTAAGGTGTAAGGATGGATTCAAGTTTCGCAGCGGTGATCTATGTATATCTGCGCCGGGGGATGAATATTATCGTTGTTTCAATCTTCGTACACTTTTATTAACGGCTACTGTGGCAAAAACACAGTGGCTGGCATGTGTGTGTGACGGAGCAAAAATCAGCACGCCATTTCATGCTTTATTGAACGCGTGCTTAAGGAAGATTATCTCATGGAACTGTGTCCTGGCACATGCGTCCGAAACACTGCGTCAGACCGGGACATCAGCTTTAAATATTACTCTTAGGAAAAAGATAAATTAATTACGGTAGGTCTCCGATACAGATTTAATTAATTAATGTGTTATAATGCAATCCATTTCACCGTAAAATTAGGCAGAAGGGGAATATTGGATCAAACTCTGGACACAAGTCGCTGGGAGGGTGTCGGGAGGCGGGCCATTGTGGTCGGCCATGTCGGACACGCGAACCCGACAATGGCGCCAAGTAGCGGAATCTGAGCGTCTCTTGTCACCGCTAAAACGAACCTTGTAGTGTTCTAACCCATCCATCCATCTATCCCATCCATCCCAGTGTGTTTATTCTATCCCTAAGCGTAGGTTAGCGGCGGAAATTGGTTCGGTAGGCTTAAATAAGGAGGGATTTCACAGCTAAGCGGCTTTACTACCGGGACTAGGGTCGGGCCTCGCCATGTTGAACTCCCTCCAATGAAACGTAAACAAACCACATTTCCCCAATTTATTTTACCCATTTCACCCACGCGGCAGCCTCCCGTGGGTGAAATGAGGCCGTAAGATGGAAATAGGGTGAGGAGAGGATGGAGCAGAGGGTGATATAAGGACAGGAGGGCGGTCTATTAAACGACAATCTGTTGAAGTGTGTCATGACAATGGTAGAGTGACAGATGCTAGTCCATACCCCCTACGTGCCACTCACTCACTCTCTCTCTCTCTCTCTCTCTCTCTCTCTCTCTCTCTCTCTCTCTCTCTCTCTCTCTCTCTCTCCAATTTGTGCTCTCTCTCTCTCTCACTCTCTCTCTCCAATTTGTGTGCCTTCCTCATTATCATCATTCATATTTCTCATTCATCACCTTTTCAATTAAGCTCATCTCTTCCAATTCTCTCATTTTCGTATTTCTTACATTCCTCTTTTCCCCTCTCTCTCCTCTTTCTCTTTCATCCCTCTCTCTCTCTCTCTCCCTTTCCTTTTTAGCGTAATTTCTCTCTCTCCCTCTCTCTCTTTCTCTCTGTCCCTCTTTCCCCTCTGTTTCTCCCCTCTTCTCTCTCCTTCTCCCCTTTCACTTAGCTACTGCTTAATTCTGTTCTCCAGCCCACACAATGTCCTTATGAGTCCACACTAAACACTACCATAACACACTACCATAATGAGCTATAATCACTAGCTATACTACACACACTATACAACCAAAACAAACACAAACAACTATTAACCAAAACTATCCTCACCACACAACACTTACTCTACCATCATAACAAACAAGGTAACACAAACAAACTGGACCAAAAACAACTTTACGTATATATATATTACATTTACCATTATCTACACACGACACATCAATATACTGTATACTTTAGGCTACCTGGAACAAAATTAATACACACTCACCAGTATCACTATATATAACATTACCACCCATACTTGATCCATTTAATCCCTTCACTGGCTTAAACTAACAACAACAACAACAACACTCACTACCATCAGCCCACTACCTTGTAGGCCTACCCTATAATTATATAACTTGGAACAACACGATACTAAACTAAGTAATCTAATACCTATACTATATACCAGAAACTTGGCTATACTTGATCCATTTAATGTCTTCACTGCAACAAAATAACAAACAACAACATTATCAACCCACTATATACCTTACCTTGGCTTCAAACAACACTATACCACAATAAGTATTCTAATAATCACTATATGATATATGAATAACAACCACCATCACTACTACCAATAATAATGTAATGTTCTATAATATATATTAATTTTTGTGTTTTTAACTTGTGTACATTTTACTTCTTAACGTTATCATTACCGTTATCATCATTTTTGCTCCAGCATTAAATTACGGGAATAATAATTATGTATTCAATTATACAATATTTTCATTGCTTTCCTTATATTCTTCTATGGTAAATATGTTCGTCCATGTTTCTATGTTTACTTATACAGTATCATTGGTGGCTGATGATTATAAATACATGTAATCTTTATTTTAACAGTGTCAAGTTCATTTTTCTACATGAAACTTATCTATATCATGATAATTCATCAGAATATCACTCCCTTCCTTCATTGAAAATAGTATAGAGCCAATAATTATAATTTATACTTAACAAAGACATTTTACACAGCTACATACATGTCTTCATTAAACATCTGTACAGCAAACTGGAGAGGAATCGTCAACACACATTTCATTTCTTATCTGTGGCACCTAAGTTTTTGGAAAGAACTATTTTTTATCCTCACAAATATTATGATCTTTATAGGCCTGAGTCACAACTAACAGTACAAAAATGAAAGAATGGATTTGTACGAGTAGTCTTAAGCACTATATAATGTAGTGGGTAAGGGAATTTGTGGTGTTAAAAGAAGGAGAGTGTGAAGTGGATGGATGGATGAGGTCACCACCATAAGGAGTTAATGTTTTATTCTGACACTTGGTGAGGTTTTCAAGGACCTGGAGAGGGATTAGTGATAGTGATGCTCTGAGGGAAGGGAAGATTGGAGGGGAGATAAAATGTGGAGGGGAGAGAGAGAAGAGGGAAGATAGGAAGGGGGAGAAAGAGAGAGGATGGAAGATAGGAGGGGGGGGGGGGGTAATAGAAAGTGGAGGGAAGATAGGAGGGGGGGGGATAGAAAGTGGAGGGAAGATAGGAGGGGAAAGAGAGAGGAGGGAAGATAGGAAGGGGGAGGAAGAGAGAGGATGGAAGATAGGAGGGGGGAGAGAAAGAGTGGAGGGAAAATAGGAGAGGAGAGAAAATAGGAGAGAGAGAGTGCAGGAAAGACGGGAAGGGAGAGAGAGAGAGAGAGTGAGAGTGGAGGGAAGACAAGAGAGTGGAGGGAAGAATGGAGAGGAAAAACACGATAGATAAAAAATAAGAAGTGTAAATAGCAAACAAGAATGAGATAGGTAACCAAATATAAAGAGAAGGAAGGGAAGAAGATGGACAGAGACGAGGAGTGAGAGGGAAAGAATAAATAAGAGAAGCACAAATGGAAAAGGAAAGTGAAATAATGGAGGAAGGGAGAATATAACAGAAGTAAATAACAGACAGACGGAAGGATAGTGACGAAAAGAACTACACACACACACACACACACACACACACACACACACACACACACACACACACACACACACACACACACACACACACACACACACACACACACACACACACACACACACACACACACACACACACACACACACACACACACACACACACACACACACACACACACACACACACACACACACACACACACACACACACACACACACACACACACACACACACACACATATATATACAGGAAAGAGAGATAAAAAAAAGATGAAAAGAGCTACACACGTACACACACACACACAGAAGGGAGAGACAGAAACAGACAGACATACAGATAGATAGAGAAAGAAGGGGAAGGAGGGGGAGGGAGGAGAAACTCGGAGGGATTACAGACCATCAACATAAACACTTGGTAAATCCCTCATCAGACCAAGGTAATCCCCTCTTTAAATCCTACTAATCCCCGGCCACCACACCGCCCTTACCACCTCTCCCTGTTGTAATCCGGGGGGGAGGGGGGGAGGGGAGGAAGGTGGCAGGTGGTTTGACGGACAGAGGGAGGGAGGGAGGGAGGGAGGGAATGAAAGGGAGTGGGGAGAGAGAAGGGGAGGAAGCATCGACTACGAACGAGGGAATGAGAGGGAGAAAGATGAGAAATAATGTTAATAGGAAGGAAGGAAGGAAGGAAGGAAGGAAAGAAGGAAGGAAGGAAGGAAGGAAGGAATGGAAGGAAGGAAGGATTTGAATGACTGCGAGAGAAAACATGGATGAAGGAATGACAGGATAAAAGAGGGAATAGTGAATGAGAGAAAAGTGTGGGGAAAGAATAACAACAATGATAATAATAATAATAATAACAACAACAATAACAATAACAATAATAAAGATAATAACAATAACAATAATAGCAATGACAGTACCAATAATAAGGATAATAATAATAATAATAATAATAATAATAATAATAATAATAATAATAATAATAATAATAATAATAATAATAATAATAATAATAATAATAATAATAATAATAATAATAATAATAATAATATTAATAACAATAATAGCGTTTTAAATCAATAACTATAATAATTAATTCATTTCATACGGGGTTAGTTTCCCAACCAGTAATTAATTCCCTATAGTGCCAAGCCGAGATGACCATAGAAAGTATAGTGTGTGTGTGTGTGTGTGTGTGTGTGTGTGTGTGTGTGTGTGTGTGTGTGTGTGTGTGTGTGTGTGTGTGTGTGTGTGTGTGTGTGTGTGTGTTACATTGGAGTGCCTTGATTCCTCCAAAAAATGTATGCAAGGAAACAGAACCAGAAGAGCAAAAATAATGGTGTTCTGTTGCTTGGAATAGTTGGGACAGAGAGAAAGGGAGAAAGAAACAGAAGGAGGAAGAGAGAAAGGGAGAAAGAGACAGAAGGAGGAAGAGAGAAAGGGAGAAAGAGATGGAAGAAGTAAGAGAGAGAAAGAGTAAAAGAGACGTGACGTAGGGAGAGAGGGATGGGGTGAGGGGGTGAGAGGGGTGAGGAGAGGGGGGGAGAAAGACAACACCCTCAATTAACAGGATAAAATGCAAGTGGTGGTGTGACAGACGGCTACCTCCACTTTCCCCCTCCCCCCCTCTTCCTCCCCCCCTTCCACCCCCTCCCTCTTACCCCATCCACCACTTCCACCCCTCCCTACCCCTCCACAAACTTTCATTTCCCTTTCCTCCCTTCCTCCCTCCCTTCTTTCTTTCTTGATCACCCCTTTCTGCGACTCTCTCCCTCCCTTCCTTCCTCCATACCCTCTCTTCCCTTCCTTCCTTCCTTCATCACCCCACCCTTCTTTCCTTCACTCCCCATCCTTCCCCTCTCTCTCCTTTTTTTCTTCCTCTACACCCTCGTTGATCATCCTCCTCCCTCCCTCCCTCCCTCCCTTTCTGATCATCCTTCCTCCCTCCCTCCCTCCCTCCCTTTCTGATCATCCTTCCTCCCCTCCTTCCAACACTACCGCCCCACCCTGCCCCCTGCCCCCTGCCCCCTGCCCCCTCCAGTTAATCCTCTAACCAATGATGTATACACTCTACTCAGCCACAAGTTGTTATTGTTGTTACATACACACATACAATGATACGTACATAATATTTTATATACATAAGCACATACATGCAGTACATATATGCATACATACATACAGTACATACATGCATACATACATACATATATAAACACATACTTGCACTGACACATAAACATATACACACATACGTACATACATACACACACACATGTATAAACACATACTTGCACAGACACATAAACATATACACACATACATACATACATACATACAACATACATACATACATTTATAAATACATCACACATGGACCGACAGATAGACAGACAGACAGACACATATTTTCTTGTTTCATCTGAAGTCATTTATAATAATATCTTAATAATTCAGCTGCTTGATATTTTCTGTCATCAAGCAAAAATTGGAAGCAAAGGTTCAGTAGGAATGAAAAAACTGGAAAAACTCTGTAACCAAAAAAAAATAGAGAAATTATAAATCCAAAAATATTGTTCATGATGATGCCATGGAAGGTGTAAAAATAGTGTGAAAAAAATAACAAAGAACATTTATAAAACAAACAAAATTACATAGAACATTTATAAAACAGAGAAAAAATAACATAGAACATTATAAAACAGAAAAATAACAAAAAACATTATATGAAACAGAGAGAGAGAAAAAAAAATATATATATAAACAGAAAAATAACAAACAACATTATATGAAACAGAGAGAGAGAAAAAAAAAAACAATATATAAAACAGAGAGAAAAAAAAAAAATATATATATAAAACAGATAAAAATAACACACAACATTAAAAATAAAACAGTAAAATCTTTGTCTGTGTCGAGATCTGCAGACTAACCAGGAATAAAATGGAGAGAGAAAGACAAGACACTTTTCCATTAACAAAACTCCGTCACAGTTCTTTACACAACATTTCTTTGTACTCCATCTTGAGTTCTGAAGAGGTACGGTAGGAACAGAGGCTTATCTTTCTCTCTCTCTCTCTTTCTCTCTCTCTCTCTCTCTCTCTCTCTCTCTCTCTCTCTCTCTCTCTCTCTCTCTCTCTCTCTCTCTCTCTCTCTCTCTCTCTCTCTCTCTCTCTCTCTCTCTCTCTCTCTCTCTCCCCTCCCTTCCCTGCAGCTCAACTTGTTACTCCCAGGGACACCAGTAAAGTTTTCCCTACACCGCCCCTGGCTGTTGCTGGCGACTGGGGAGGTGGGCAGGTGGCGGGCAGGGACAGGGGGGAGGGAGAGGGAGGGAGGGAAGGAGGGAGGAGAGAGAAAGGGAGAGGGAAGGGGGGAAGGATGGGGGAGGAAGGGTGGAGGTCGCATGAGGTTTGAAAGATGATAAATAGAGGGAAAGAGGAAGATGGTAAAGAAAAAGGATTGAATTCACTGATAGATAGATAGATGGATAGATAGATAGATAGAGAGAGAGAGAGAGAGAGAGAGAGAGAGAGAGAGAGAGAGAGAGAGAGAGAGAGAGAGAGAGAGAGAGAGAGGAGAGAGAGAGAGAGAGAGAGAGAGATACAACAAAGATAACTGATATATGTACACTGTCATCACTATCTATATATACAGTATACTCTATAATAAATGCCTTTATATACAGAACCAACCATGTATACTTATATAGTGTAAACATCTGTCTGCCTTCTTGTCTGTCTACCCTTACCTACACTCTACCCATTTACCTACTCACTATTTACTCATATATCTACCTTACCTACTCTATATCCCCACCTATCTACTCTCTACCCACTCATATATCTACCTTACATACTCTCTATCTCCATATACCTACTCTCTACCCATCTACCTACTCTTTACCCATCTACTTACTCACTATTTTCTCATATACCTACTCTCTATACCCACCTCCCTACTCACCAACCATATATCTACTCACTACCCATCTACCTACCTACTCACTGCCCACCACCATCTATGTATGTCGCTACTCACACATATAATATTATCTACATTACCTACTATTTATCCATCTACCTATTCACTACACACACACACACACACATACTCATAATATTATATATCTAATAATGATATACATGCCTCGTTTAAAAAATATATTATATGGAATCCTAGGCTACAGCTTCCTCTCTATAAAAAAAATAAAAAATAAAAAATAGTTCAATCAGGTTACAGAAATGGGAAGCAAGCCAAAGAAAATGGGGAATAGAGTGCAGATTCTTATTCTATTATTGTCTGAGTAGGAGTTGTAGGGAGGGGGTGGAGGAAAGAGAAAGAGAAGGAGGGGGGGGGTCGAGGAGAGGGGGAGGGAAATCAGGAAGGGAGGGAGGAGAGAGAGAGAGGGTTGGGGGCTAGGAGGAAAGGTGGAGAGAGGGGGTAGGGATAGAATAGGGGAAGAGAGAGGGGTAGGGAGACAAGAGGGAGTGAAATCAGGGAAGGAAGGAGTAGAATATAAAGAGGAGACAAAGTGGTAGAAAGAGGAAAGGAAGGAAGGAAGGAAGAAGAGAATAATGAAAGGAAGGAGGGAAGAGGGACAGGGAGGAGAGGTGGAATCAAAGGAGGAAAGGAGAGGGAGGGAGTGAGGGAGGAG
>JAWZYT010007371.1:0-21442 GCA_034508575.1 Petrolisthes manimaculis | reverse complement strand
ATGAGACCATAATTCATACTTTAATAAATTTCAGTGTAGCCTAGGTAAACTAGAGTTACTTCGTTGTACTCGAAGGTGTTGCTCGACTCATTAAACGAGGCTTTACGTAAATACACTCAAACAATATATTGCCATTATTCGAAACCATCGTGAATCGTACCGTATACTCAATATCCAAAGCAAGTAGCCTAATAATGGTAAACTCTAATCATGGATAGTTTTCAGACATATATATACCTTTCTTACATGATCAACAAATGAGTAGACAGAAGACAGAATGCAAATGTTGAGGACAGTTGAAATGTCATACTTACACAATGGACAGCTGTAAAAAGACAATTCTCTCACACACTCTCTCTCTCTCTCTCTCTCTCTCTCTCTCTCTCTCTCTCTCTCTCTCTCTCCTTACCTGTCTCCACACCACCAAGCAGTGAGCGTCGCCAGCTCCCCTGAGGTTGAGTCCAGAGGGAAGTACAGTAGGTTACAGGTGATGATGATCTTACCTGCAAACAGAGAATACAAACTCATTAGACGTCAAGCCTGAGTATAAACATGAAAAATAATTAGACAACAACAAAATTAAGTAAAATAGAAATTAAAGACACAAAAATATTTATAAAATACACAATATGAAAAAGTGTGTACCCGATAAATAAAAGTTATAATATATATCTGCTATAGTAGGATGTAATTTAATCAGAATAGCCTAATGCATGCAGCTCAGATTATCTCAAAAGCTTGGAGAGACATTTTTGGGAAGCTTTGGTCTTTGGTGTCATACTTTTTCATGCCCAGTTTAGCGTGTGTGTGTGTGTGTGTGTTTTTTTCCACGTGGATAAAATGCACCGATATCGTTTAATGTAATATGACAGGTATATACTGTTTTTTTTTTTTTTTTTTTTTTCCACGTGGAGAAAATGCAACGATATCCTTTTATGTGATCTGACAGGTACTGTACACGTTTCGGATACATTCCAGTGTTTATAAATTGTAGATAAGTGAATTTTAGGTGCAATAAATACCGTCTTGGATTGCATTACATTTATCGAAAAGTAGAAAAATAAATATATGGGTGAACTGATATATTTTCGCCTGGTTAAAAAAAGAAAAAGAAATTGGAATACTCCGGTTTATTGAGAGTACCATTAGGGGGAATCAGATGCTCCTGATTTACCAACACTGTATGTATGTATGTATGTATGTATGTATGTATGTGTACCTTCCCCTTTAATGTTACCAACCAAATTCTGTCTGTCGTCTCTCCCGTGTTGTGTTGAAGGCATAATATCAAAAGCATCTTCTTGTTGTTGTGTTTGTTGTATATAAATAAACACTGAAATTGATGGACTCTCGAATGCTTTGTTGTTGTTGTTGTTGATATCATACACTGTGAGTCTCAGAATACACACACCATCTTGTTTACACGAGAGGAAATAATAATAATAATAATAATAATAATAATAATAATAATAATAATAATAATACTCCTGGTGGTGGTTTTTGTATTCGTTTCTTCACTCTTTATAATTATCACTTGTTTCTCTTCGTTTATATTCCATTCATTCACGACTTGCAATTGAAGTTTTATTTTGTTAGGAAAAAATCTGATGTGTTCATTCCCAGTAGCATATAATTTCCTTTACTAAATAAAAAAATATGTTTTAATTTTTTTTATATAGCTTAATTAAGGGGGAAATTTTGTGTTGGTAAATCTGGAGCAACTGATTCCACCAAACTATTCCAAGCAACAGAACACCATTACTTTTTTAGCTCTTCTAGTCCTGTTTCCTAGCATACTTTGGAGGAATCAAGGCACTCCAATGTACCAAAAAATAATTACCACCTTAATTAAGAGTTCGAATTAAACACATGTGAAGAAAAAATCAGTGATTAACCTAAACTACAGAGTAATGACTTAGCATCGTTAGAGATTGTACTTAATGATACAAATGATTCAGTATAAATTCTCAAAAATATCGAGGATAAAAAATGTCCAACAAATGAAAAAAATAATAAGAAAAATAAAAATGTAAGCAGGTAAAGGAAACGATTCATATCATATTATATAAATAAGTGAGTGGGTGGCATATTAAAGTAGGAG
Organism: Petrolisthes manimaculis; assembly: GCA_034508575.1. Taxonomy (NCBI): domain Eukaryota; kingdom Metazoa; phylum Arthropoda; class Malacostraca; order Decapoda; family Porcellanidae; genus Petrolisthes; species Petrolisthes manimaculis. Next base: position 19,341 of record JAWZYT010007371.1, on the reverse strand, counting down.
TCTGTGTGTGTGTGTGTGTGTTTGACAGGTTAATTATCTTATTTTGGAATATATATACCGGTATATATTTATGTACACAATGTCCCATGCACCTGGCAACGAGAACGAGGTAAAGTAAGCAGTACCGTTACTTACTAGTCTACCTGTACGGTTAATATTATAAGAACAAGGTCATGTGATAGTTAAAAAGGAGGAGGAGGAATAAGAGGAGGAGGAGGAGGAGGAGGAGGAGGAAGAGGAAGAGGAGGAGGAGGAGGAGGAGGAGGAGGAGGAGGAGGAGGAGGAGGAGGAGGAGGAGGAGGAGGAGGAGGAGGAGGAGGAGGAGGAGGAGGAGGAGGAGGAAAAGAATGAGACGGATTGAGATACAGAAAAGGAAGAGAAAAAGACGAAGAAGGAAGAGGAGAAAAAGAAGAAAGGGATGATGTCGAGGAGGGATGAGCACAAGAGAGAAAAAAAAATCCCCCAACCCCAGTCCCCCTCCCCTCCCTCTCCAAATCCCAGAGAGATAATTATACAGTGAGTTAACCAAATTATAGTCAATATACATTTTCATTCGCTGTCAATAAATGCGAGTGACTCTTTAGCTCCACGTTTTGTTACGATGGTTTTAAATTGTTGTTTGTTTGGAGAGAGAGAGAGAGAGAGAGAGAGAGAGAGAGAGAGAGAGAGAGAGAGAGAGAGAGAGAGAGAGAGAGAGAGAGAGAGAGAGAGAGAGAGAGAGAGAGAGAGAGAGAGAGATGCACCAACTTGAATAACAACCTGGCAGGAGAAAGATGTTTGTACCTGTATGATATTTCATGTATATACCATGTGTTTACCAACTCGAAACAACAAGCATAAATTCTGACTTTGATGTTCGCACTCCTGGGGTTTTGTTGATGCACACACACACACACACACACACACACAGATAGAAACACACACACACACAGACAGAACAACACACACACACATAGTCTCTCTCTCTCTCTATTTATCTCTCACACACATACACACACACACACACACAGCCTCCTAAAGAGTTTCAAAGTTGTATTTTTCCTTCGCTGCAATATGAAACAACAGTGATGATAATGGCGACTCCTATTAATGTCCTACTATTCAGACAAAGGTAAAGAAGCAACACTAAACACACATACACTCATAATATTTGATTTATCATAATTATCCACTTCATGGTAAACTATATTCTAATTATTATTATCATTTTTATTATTATAAATGCATGCTGCTATTGTATGTACATTATTAATTTACTGCATAGTTTTTTGAGGCACTACGTTAATGGAACCGTTCATAATTGATGTACACACACACACACATACACACACACACACACACATACACACACAGACACAAATATAAATGAAAGCCTTGTATGTGTGTGTGTTGTTGTTGTTGTTGTTGTTGCTGATAACAAAGGGACAGAAATGGAGCCGAGACGCAGACAGCTAGATAAGGGCGACAGGAAGATGGATTAAGATGCAGATAAGGCCATACACGGAGGAAGGAAGGAAGGAAGGAGGGAATGAATGAAGGAAGGAGGGAAGGAGGGAAGGGAGGGGGGAAAGGAAGGAATGAAGGAAGGGAGGAAGGAAGGAAGGAGGGAAGGAAGAATGAAGGAAGGAGGGACAGAGGAAGGAAGGAAGGTAGGATGGAAGGAAGGAAGAAAGGGGGAAGGAGGGACAGGGGAAGTAAGGAAGGTAGGGGAAAGGAGGGAAGGAAGGAAGAAGAGAGGAAAGAGGAGGATCGGAGGAATGAAAGGAAGGAGGGAATGAATGAATGAAGGAAGGTAGGTAAGAGGAGATAGATCAAATGACATGGGGACGAAATGTGATGAGAAAGGGGTAAGGAGAGAAGGTGTAATGAGAGAGGGAGACAGAGTGAGATAGGTTAAGCTAGCGAGGGTGAGGCAAGGGAGCTAGTGTTGAAGTGTTCATATCTTAATCAAGTGTGTATGTTCCAGTGTGTAGTGTGTTTAGAGAGGTAGTGAGTGTAGTCCTATGTCAAACGTGGGTGTGTGTGTCTGTGTGTGTGTGTGTGTGTGTGTTAAGGGAGAAGTACAGTGTAGGTATAGTCCAGAGCAAATTATTTCTCCTCCAAACTATTCCAAGTAACAGAACACCATTATTTTTGTTCATCTGGTCCTGTTTCCTGGCATATACTTTGGAGGAATCAAGGCACTCCAAACAAAAGGGAATGCATGGCACCCTTAATGTGTGAGTATGTGGTGCTAATAATGTGTGAGTATGTGGTGGTAATGTGTGAGTATGTGGTGATAATGTGTGAATATGTGGTGCCAATGTGTGAGTATGTGGTGGTAATGTGTGAGTATGTGGTAATAATGTGTGTTAGTATGTGTGTGGTACAGGCCAATAATTGCGGTGTGAAGCCGGTTGGGTAATCTGTAATTGGAGGTCGTATAGATATGTCAACTATACAGTGGCTCTCTATTTATGTGACGGTGTGTGTATATGTATGTATGTATGGACTGATGAATATGGTAGCAAGCATGCGTACCAAAATATTATCACCAAAACTTGTATCCACAGAGCGATACAGGCGGTGTTGACATTCACAGGCATAGCTGACGCACATGTGAGGTTTGTAGTATTGTAGTATGTATGTATGTATGTATGTATGTATAAGTGGTCTAGTTGCCTCCACTAGTAACGAGAACAGCATCGGTGGTTGGTGTGTTTGGCGAAATGTTTCACCACTATGTCTGTTTACTTAGTGTAATATGACATGAATGGACATAACTCACTCCTGCATTAATATCCACCACCATAAGGACGCTATGTAAACAAACACAGCGTTGCCACATTTCGCCAAACCCACCAGACGCTGTGCTCGTTACTAGTGGAGCCTATTTGATGTTAAGTGGGAAAATTAGAGAGCTATTAACTTCAATCTTTGCTACGAAACAGATATACCTTATTCTTATTCTTATTATTGAAGTCGTCTGTTTCCCGACATATTTATAGTTTTGGAAATAATCAGTGGCCCAAAGAGGAGATTATCCCTTTAAAACATTATTCACTTTGCATGGCTTTCATTCATTGAAGTCTGGAGGAAATAATAACAATTCATAGAAGTCCGTATCCTGAGTGATAAGCCTGAGTGAGTTATTACGATAATCCTAATGAATTACCGGAGTTACCGAGGCAAGCCAAGCCAAGCCAACAAGCCAGAGAAACAAACAAACAGACAGACAGGCATGAGAGCGTGTTGGGGTAGAGTAGGGTAGGTTAGGGGGGGGGGAGGGGAAAGGAAGGGGACACACACACACACACACACACACACGAGATTTACATGTATGGCGTAGTTTGTGTGTGTGTGTGTGTGTGACCGAATATGTTGGGGGTAGGGTGGGACACACACACACACACACCTGAGCTTCATGGATGCATGGCGTAGTGTGTGTGTGTGTGTGTGTGATAGAGAATATTTGGGGTGGGGTAGGGATATACACACACATACATGAGAGCTACATACATGGAGTGTGTGTGTGTGTGTGTTAGAGAAGTGCAGGGATAAGCCAGTGTGAAGCCTTTGTTCTGCACGAGGTTCGCTACACTACGGCTTTTGCTGTTAATGCTCTTGTCCGGTGGGGAGGGGATGGGAGGGGAGAAGGGGAAAGGTGGGGAGGGAAGGGAAGGGGAGAGGAATGAGGTGGGGAAAGGGTGGGTAGGGAAGGGGAGGGGAGAGGAAGGAGAGGGGATAAGAAGGGTGGGGAGGGGGAGGAATGTAACTCTTGTTGTTGTTTACGTATTAACGTTGCTTCCGTTAATTTTTTGTTGTTTATTTTGTGTTTCTGTTGATTTTTTTATTTTTGTGTGTTTCTGTTGATTTTTTGTTGTCTTTATTTGTGTTTCCGTTGATTTTTTGTCTTTATTTGTATTTCCGTTGTTTATCTTTATTTTGTTTCCGTTAATTTCTGTTGTTGTTGTTTATGTTTTGGGTTCCCATTGATTTTCAGTAACTTTTTTTCCAACTGTTGTCGCTTTTCTTTTTTGCGTTTAAATTTGATGCATTTTAAAAACATTATAAAAATATTCATATATGCATTTAAGTACCGGTAGTCTCTCAAACATGTTTCATATTCATATTCCTAATAAAACCTCTCTCTCTCTCTCTCTCTCTCTCTCTCTCTCTCTCTCTCTCTCTCTCTCTCTCTCTCTCTCTCTCTCTTATCGTGAACAAAAACCAACCCAATTGCCAACGCCATTTCCCCTCCAATGAAGGATCAGAGGCTTTCACTTTCAATATCAAAGAGAAGTATATATACCCTCACTGAATAATAATAGCTATAGTCTATACCGTTCCTCTCCTTCCTTCCATTTACCCACACAACACATTCCACCACCACTTGAACGAAGCGTAGCAACGTGTGGAGACCGCAGAATGATTCCTATAATCCTGAGTTTCTGGGATTTACTGACTATTTTCTTGAATGTGGGTAGAATAGAACGGTGTATACAGTCTTGGTATATCTGGAGCAACTGATTCCTCCAAATTAATCCAAGTAACAGGTCACCTTTATATATGATAATCTGGTTCAGTTTTCTGGTACCGTCCTCTGATGGAATGCTTTCGTTTCGTGTTTTTAGCCAAAATTCGATTACTACATCTTAACATTGTCATATTCGGTGATTTTATTCAAGAGTGAATTATTAATCTGACGTTAGTCAAAAGCAAAACTGTTCTTCGTGATTCGCTGTCTTACGAAATAATCAACACCTTAGGTTACATACAGTATTTAGGAAAACACTAGTCACACAAAATAATTTTTTACAAAAAGACAACAATGCAGAACTTCTAATAAAACTGAAAGAAGAATCACCAAAACATCTCGTCTTCCAAATAAGGTCCTTCTCAGTGACCCTTGTGTTGCCAACAGGGACAATTAATGAATGTTATTATAGCAAACCCAAGCTGTGGAGTCAATGTTATGATCATCAGCAGCCATCAGTATGAGTTGAACATTAGTGAGAGCTACTCAACAAAACACATGAGCAACTTAAAGATGAAAATGTGCAAGTAATAAGTGAGAGTGAGAGAGTGAATAAACATGCAGGAGAACCAGGAGAAATATGAGGGAGTGTGAATAAACAGGAAAGGCAGGATAAAATTGTGAGTGAGTGGGTGAGTGAGTCAACAGGTAGCCAGGGTAAGAGTGTGTGTGTTTGTGTGTGTGTGTGTGTGCAGGCCGCTCTTTGTGGGGCTTCATGCACTCACTCACTCACTGTTTAGCTTCTCTTTGCTTCCTGCTTCTGTTCGCTCTGGTTCGCAAGTCTGTCTGTTTGTCTGTCTGTCTATCTGTCTCATATATATATATTTATGTATTATATTCTCTTCATAATATCATCTCCCTTGCCACCTCTCTTTTTTTATTATTACTATTTTTTTCCATCCCTGCACATTTTCCCTCTCGCCACTAGCACACTCTAGAAAAAGTATAGCACCAACCTCCACACATTTCGTTTCACACAATGTACGAAATATTTCTAAATATCGGTTGTTTCCAAGTGTTGATATTCGCAGCTCCAACAGACCCCAGCAACACTATATGCTTTATAGCCGAGTGAGTGTACACACATACAGTTTTCTCTCTAGTAAAAGACCTGTAGTTCGTGGAATAATACCGTGTCTGTATGTTTTGGTAACAGTGTGAGAGAGGTATAGGAGTGTTGCATGGAGGTGTTTAAGGGAAGCCGGGCAACAAGAACTGATTCGGATTAACACAGAATTTTTTTAAAGTGATATGTGCATTGGTCGTCGAGGGTGTCTTTTGTTTTTATTAAAGTTACTGCATCTCTCTCTCTCTCTGTATATCTCTCTCTTTCCATCCCCTTTAACTTTACAACACACACACAAAATTAAGTATATATTCGATGTAAGACTTAATGAAAGGTCTCCCCAAACAACATGGACAGGGAAAATACCTACGAGTACACAACAAAACAAACCCATTACATCTGAGATTAAATTTTGCCTTAGGACTCAATTCTTTTTCCGCATTCTCTACGCAAAAGGACATAATCATGAATACACATATCCTTATGGTGAAATTATCTCCACAAATGGCCAGAAAATAATCAACATCAAATGGATCAAGGTATAAGCGACATGTCAATATTAATAGATCATAACTTATCACCCAATAAATCACAAAAACTCAAGTGACGTAGATAAATATGTTAACTTTTATAAACACTAAAGAATAATTGCAAGCATGGACTAGCTGTGTACCAAGTTCTTCTGTCCTTATAACCCAACAGATAACTATGAGCTCTGTATGTATATGTGTGTGTGTTTGTTTGTTACTGAAACTGTGTGTGTACGTGTGTGTTTGTTACTGAATCTATGTGTGTGTGTGTGTGTGTAAGTGTTTGTGTGTTTGTTACTGAAACTATGTGTGTGTATATGTGTGTTACAGAAGTGAACAATACTGAGATAACTGTGTGTGTGTGTGTTACTGAAGTGAACAGTACTGAGATAATTATGTGTGTGTATGTGTGTGTGTGTGTTCGTGCGATTGAGCTCAATACAGGCATGAAAGAAACCTATATCCACACAATCAAAGAAGGCAAGACTAAACACAAACAAACAAACACACACACATATATATAAATAAACAAAACAAAAACAAACACCTGCACATCAGGCCTGGCTACACTTCAGGTCTATACGGTATATATTGCACTTGTTCCACCTCGGTATTTGCACAGGTTGAGTTCGGTTCGGTTATCACTTTTTTTTTCCGGTTCTGTAGATTCGGTTTCCCTCACCCTAACAATTTTTTTTTTTCATTTTTTTTTTTTGGCACATGTGTTACTGGAGGTTAATCCTCTTTGTTTCTGTGATTCCTTTTCTATCTTTTTACGTTAGTCTCTCTCTCTCTCTCTTGTCTGTCTGTCTCTCTCTCTCTCTCTGTCTCTGACTTTCCCTCTCTCTCTCTCTCTGTGTCTGTCTGTCTGTCTCTCATTTGCTTTCCTTGTTTGTGTAAGGGCTGTGTGTGTTTGTTTGTTTGTATATTTGTTTACTTGATGCCAGGCTCTCGCGAAATTAACTGCAGGATCCTGGATAGTGCTTTTTTTCTTTTGTTTTTGTTTTATTTCTAACGGTACATTGTTGTTATTTTTTATTATTGTTGTTGTTGTTATTTTTAATGTTATTTCGTTAGCGCCGGTATTGTTCTTAAAGGGTATATAGTACAGTGTTGGTAAATCTGGAACAACTGATGATTCCTCCAAACTATTCCAAACAACAGAACACCATTATTTTTGCTCATCTGGTCTTCGTTTCCAGGCATACTTTGGAGGAATCAAGGCACTCCAGTGTAACAAAAAAGAATTACCCGCTTAAGTGAGTCATTTGCTTCGGGTGTTGGTGTTGTTGGTGTTGTTGCCTAATGATGTAAAGTGTTGTTGTTGTTGTTGTTTATTGTTGATGCCAGTGTAACGAGAATTGTTGTTGTTACTGGTTCAAGGTTAGTCTACTGGTGATGATGATACTGATGATGATAATTATAGTTTTAATGATTTTAATAATGATGATAATAATGATGGTGATGATGATAAAGATGATGATATAGTTAATATAATGATGATAATGATGATGATGGTGGTGGTAGTGATGGTCTTGATTTAGCTATTGTAATAATAATGATGATGATGGTGGTGGTGGTAGTGGCAATGATGATGGTGTTGATTTAGTTAATGTAAGGATCACGTTCTCTGAATGTTATATAAAAAATGTATATACACACATAACGTTTTGTAACAGCTGCATTGTTACACTACTTATCTAGACTCTAGTTATATACTGTTTATACCCAATGACACGAGGAGACTAAAATATAAAGATACAGAACACACACACACACACACACAACACACACACACAACACACACACAACATCTCGTCAACCCCAGTGCCAACCGATTTCCAAGTCACGAAAACAACATGCAAATCATACCATTCTTGTCAGTCAGTAAAACTCCCCGCGTCGATAAAAGCAGAACTTGTTGCATAATTTGTCTCCATAATGAGGAAGATTATAAACTTTTAATTGATTTATATAGCAGTTAAAGTACATTGTATTTTTTATGACCAACACCAGACGATTCTTCTGATCGGAGGGAACACTACATAAATACAAATCTAATATATAAATGCAAATGAAGTTTTTACCGACAGCTAACATCATATATTAAGCATCAAACACCCGACAAATTTATACATATACTTAACAACAATATTCTCAAGAATGTTATAATTTCCCGCATCAATTAAATCTCTATGCAAAAAGTGTAACTATTTTCCAAATACGTGACGAAGAATGTGTGTCAGCAGCGACTTTGCAATAACATAAGAAATTACTCCAGAAAAATATATATTGTCAACATAAATTCCTTCATGAAATTGTTTCGCTTTTTCAGATTAATGTGTATAATGGAAACAATGACAAATTACATAAATAATCTGCATAACTTGAGTTTGTCCTATTTTTCTGTTTACGGTGAATCTCTACAAACGACATTGAGCCAAGAGATTTGAAGTCGAGTATTTACAGTCAACATTAGGCTCCATTTTGGCTTGTGTGTGTGCGGCTTCCTTACTTACTCTCTCACTAGGCTACTACTCTAATCTAACTTGTTCCCTGCTTGCTTATATCGTTAGCCTACTCTTTTTCATGTATGTGTGTGCGGCTTCCTTACTTATCCTACTCTCTCACTACTCTAATCTAACTTGTTCCCTGCTTGCTTATATCGTTAGCCTACTCATTTTCCTGTATGTGTGTGTCCATGTGTCCTCAAGTATTCAAGACCTTATAGTAATGGTAAACAACAACATAATAAAAACATGTATTTACCAGTTGCATGTTTCCTAAAGCAGTGGAGAGACGTGTTGAGTTGAGCAGCAGGTGACCGAGTTGTAGTGACTAGCCTAGCCAGCAATTAAATCAGAACTGTGTAAGTCTATGTTGCTAAGAGTTCCACCTAAACTTCTCCCGTACCGATGGATGTGTTCGAATGCTTTGTAATTACGTTGATTTCGTTGAACTATTTTATGTTATTCTATCGAGTATATTATGTGTATGTGTAATATGCATCTTTACAAAGTAACGTATTATATATATTTTGTAACAATGACCCACTGAAACAATTAATTTTTTTTCTTCAGCAATTTATATGATACAAATGTTGTCATCTCAGTCATCAATTCATCAACTCGGACATTGCCATTGAAGAGGTACAGCCATGGCTGATAGTGCTTGACCAGGGCCCAAGGAGTGTTGGAGGGTTCGAAAATGTGAGTCTTCTAAACCTCTCTCAACGTTGATAATGGTTGGAAAATTCACTTGTTCGAACTCTGTTCAGTTGCTCACCAACACTCCTTGGACCCTGGTCAAGCACTATCAGACATGCCCCCATGGCTGTACAGGTGATTGATTACTACAAGTACTTCTGGATGGTTTATCAAGCACCATTCATTCCTCGAGCTGATATTTATACCATAGATATTATTAAGCATTCGTTTTGTTTACTTTGTAGTTGAGCTGCAATAATATTTTTCCTAAATTCAGTAGGTTTAAATATTTTTCACAATAGTTGTTGAGAGGATGAAAATATGAATCTTTTAAGGATAGATTCTATTGTTTGGTAAATTGAAAGGCTACTGATTCCTCCTAACTACTAACTAGGCTATACCAGAAAACAGATGCCCACAATGGTAAGGTAATAAAAGATGATATGTTTCGTGGCATAGTATGGAGGAATCAAGAAACACCTTCTAATTCATCAACCCAAAAAAACTCCCCTTAAAGGATAATTTGTAAAGAAATAGAGATATATCGTATTTCCTTCCTCAGTCCGCTTCCAAGATATCGGATGCGGATATTCACCGTCAGCCGTAAAAAAAGACTATTGGTTCGGTATTATCTAAATTTCATAAACACTGAGATCCACTCGAAACTTGTTATAAAGTCTCGTATCAGGGAGCCAGTGGATTATTGTAATATTTTGTACACTAGAAATTCATTTAGTGATATTACTCTGAGGAAACTTCATTCATTTGTATTTTCTTTATAATAATAATAAAAAATAACAATAATGAAAATACAAATGCACCCAGTCCATGTTTACTCTTTATGGTTTTGGTGGTTACTAAGGGTGGCTGGTGGTGGTCGTCGTCGTCGCACTGTTCCCAAACCTCAACATTTAATCTGTAAAGTTTGCTCGACAATTTGCCCACCACGCCGGGGAAATAATTTGCATATTACGGCCCCCATGACAAGTGGTAACAACAGAACGAGGACTAAAACCAGGTATACGAGTCTCTGTGGTCATTTGCACGTGCTGAATGTTGCAGACTTGTATTTACATTCCTGTCTCCTCCTCCTCCTCCTCCTCTTCTTCCTCCCTTTATATATACACATTTTACTACACACTTCTTTCTTTTCTTCCTTCCTTGCACCTTTTATGTTTCTCTCCTCACCCTTCCACCTACCTCTCTCTCTCTCTCTCTCTCTCTCTCTCTCTCTCTCTCTCTCTCTCTCTCTCCATTACCTATCTTTTTTCACCTCTCCTCCTTCTCCCACCCTCCTCATTTTATTTCCTCCTCCTCCTCCTCCTTTTCATTTTCTTATTTTCTTCTTCCTCCTCCTCTTCTTCCACCTCTTCTTCTTCCTCCTCCTATTCCTCTTCTTCTTCTTCCTTCTCCTATTCCACCTCTTCTTCCTCCTCCTCCCTCTCCAACTTCCCCTTCCTCTACCCTACTGAGAGCGCTATCACTCATTTCCTGACGAAAAGGGAAGAGGAAGAGGGAATGGAAGAAGGGACGACACGAAAAGGGAGGGAGCAAGGAAGAGAGAAGAGAAACAACACGAAGAAGGAAGAGGGTGAGGAAGAAGATGGAGGGAGATGAGTGGAGGAGGAGGAAGAGGAGGAGATACAAATGAAGATAAATGAGTGGTGATGAGAGGAAGAAATTGTGGAGAGAGAGAGAGAGAGAGAGAGAGAGAGAGAGACGCTAAAGGGGATAAGAAACGAAGGAGAAAAAATGAGTGAGTGTGGAGAAAGAGGTGTGAGGGGAATGCTTGAGGAAGGAATAAAGGGAAAAGAAGAAACAGAGGGAGAGAAATAAGAAGATATTATAACACGAGGGGAGGATGAGGGAGAGAGAGAGAGAGAGAGAGAGAGAGAGAGAGAGAGAGAGAGAGAGAGAGAGAGAGAGAGAGAGAGAGAGAGAGAGAGAGAGAGAGAGAGAGAGATGTGAGAGAAAAAAGAAAAGAAAAGAAGATTACGTTGGGATAAAAGCGACGGAAGGAAAAAACGAGATAAAAGTTAAACCACCAGGAAAATATAAATATAAAGCTCGAGAGAGAGAGAGAGAGAGAGAGAGAGAGAGAGAGAGAGAAAGTTTGTGTGTGTGTGTGTTAAAGTGAGTGAGTGAAATATAAACTGATACCCATGCAAAAATACTTTATCTAAAACACGAGAGAAAAAACAAACAGCTGGAGGGAGGAAAGATAAAGTGAGAGAGGAATTAAAAACTGAGCCCCAAACAAAGGCAAGGCTCCCATAGACATTACGGTGCCAACGAGGCTCTCAAAGCATTAATTAGGACTAGAATGTAAGTCACCAGGATGTCGTGAATGAGAGAGAGAGAGAGAGAGAGAGAGAGAGAGAGAGAGAGAGAGAGAGTGAGAGTTAGTTTCAGTTTCTGTATGTGTATGTATGTATGTGTGTGTGTGTGTGTGTGTGTGTGTGTGTGTGTGTGTGTGTGTGTGTGTGTGTGAGGGAAAGTGACGGAGGGAGAGCTAAAACAAGAGGAGAAAAAGGAGGAGGAAGTGTGGTAGAGAAAAAGAGAGAGAGGGGGAGGAGGAGGAGGAAGAGGGATAGACGCGTGGAAATTGACAATGAGAGAGACAAGAACAAGGAAAGAAGGGCAAGGGAGAGACAGGTAAGAAAAGTGCATGGCGGGAGTAAAAATGAGAGAAAGAGAGAGGAAAGGGAAGTGGTGAGGCAAGCAGTGTGAATCCTAAAAAAATGGGACAAAGAAAAGGAGAGAGAGAGAGAGAGAGAGAGAGAGTGTTTGTGTGGCAGATTACCCAGTAGAATCTCTCACACTCATATTCACTCTCCCAATCAAACCCACGAATTTCTCGCATTTTTTCCCCCTCCCATAATATCCTACATGTTCTTGCAACTACGACGAGGGTTATTCAATCTGTTTTGTTGAAAGGAGCCATTCCATGAACGGTCAAGTTAAAGAAGATGTGTATATATAATCCTATAGTGAATTTATTTTACTTTTCTTGATCATATAAAATTTTATTTGCTTCAGTCAATTTTAATCCACAGTTTCTTACACAACCAGACACTCAGACATCTTGAGGAACTTCAACAACAACAACAACAACAACCACTCACCACCATTCACTTCATCAACTACAACGGGTGAGAAGCCTGTCATATTGTCGAGTAATTGGAAACTGTTAATTCATCCCAAGTATATATGCTACGAAACAAACACTCCCCAGTAATATAATTCTCTTGTTTATGGTACAATTTGGAGGAATCCCAATCCGCCAGTAACATCACAAGCCCTTTAAGTGTCCAAGGAGTGAGAAGCAAGTTACATGACAGAGCCAATAAAGGGAAGGAGGAGGGAAGGAAAGAGGAAGGAAGGGAGGGAGGGGAAGAGGGTAAAAGGGAGGAAGAGAGGGGGGGAAGAGGGTAAAAATGAGGAAGGGAGAGAGGGAAAAAAGGAGGAAGGGAGGGAGGGAAAGAGGGAGGAAGGGAAAGAGGGAAGGGAGAGAGGGAAAAAATGAGGAAGGGAGGGAGGTAAAGAGGGAGGAATGGTGAGAGGGAAGGAGGGAGGAAGGGAGGGAGGATGGTAAACAAGGAAGAGGGAATGTAAGATGTAGTGAGAATGAGATGCAGCAGAGACAGAGGGAGAGGGAAGTGAAGTAGGAAGGGGAATAATGTGGAGGAGAGAGGAAGGAGCAGGAGTACACTGTAAAAAAAAACTTGTTAAATTTACAGAAAATATCTGGCAGCACGGTTGCCAGAGCTTTTCTGTATTTTTTTCTACAGAACGGTTCTGTACAGATTTGACGGCATATATCTGTATATTTGCAAGACAGATATTCTCTGTCGTTTATCTTTACAGAAAAGTTCCGTTGACAAGAATACAGAAAATCTCTGGCAACCGTGCTGCCAGATATTTTCTGTAAATTCTATTTTCTGTATTCTGCTGTCTGTACAGAATATGTCTGTACAGTCGCGGCACATAGTCCTCATATAGTATACTTCGGTGTTAGGGAAGTCCGTTCAAGGACTATGTGTCGCGACTGTACATAATTATATACACTATTAAGAATAACATTATACACATCACACACATATGTATATATTATATAATATTGGTATGTTGTATTATAATTAAAAAATATATGTACTGTATAATTAAACTTTTAATGAGTTGTAACCAGAAAACTGATGACACCTGATGTACACTTGTGTACAGTAAAAGCTATATCAAAACTAAATATTGCAAAATTGTACTTCATTACTTGAAATGGAACTCTTAAGATAAGTAAACAGGTACTGTACAGTATTTTAAAGCATCAAGTAAAGCATCACAGCCTTGATATAATTCAAAATTTCTGACCAAAGGAGATATTAGGTTGAACCATAATATTCTTGAATGAATGCTCCTGTGTCAGAAATTATCATAATTGTATATATAACAAAACTTTCACTAATTACATACAGTATATGGAATTAATGCAAGAATACCTTAACACAAACATAAATTTAATCTTATCTAAAGACAGTATTGCAAAATTTAACACATATGAAATGGAATCCTTAGGCTGCTTTCACACGGACGTTTTTGTACGCGCGTTCGAGAACGCGTCAAAATTTTGTAGCCACGTTCGACACGCGCTTGCTATGCGTCCGCGTTTCAATTTTAACAGGCTCCTACCACCACCCTGCTTTCCCACCAAATTCATTAATGTTAGTTCATTCATTTTATTAGGCTACGTGATGTATGAATGTATGTACCTTATAACAATTATTATGCTGAAATATATATGCATATTTACTATCAATGACTAAATATCATACTTGAATGTACTACAGACCACAAGTAATTGCTTCCAGTGTACTGTACACAAATGTAGTACCCACAAGTGTCATATATCCATCTGTGTGTAAGGTTTGAGCAGGACCAGCAGAGTTCTCTTGGTTCTCACCCAGCTGAGAGAGAAGGTCAACGTTAGTGTGGCCTGCCTGTACGCGTCGTACCTAGATGCTTGTGTGGAAGCTCACATTGCCACCAGTAGCCAGTGACGACGCACGCGTCCTTGCTGGCTTGGACGTCTGTGCCGCATTCGACTCGCGTGCAACGCGTCGTGTGAAAGGTTCCATTTAACTCCATTGAATGTTAAAACGTCGAGTTCCCGAACGCGCGTTCGGGAACGCTCGTGTGAAAACCGCCTTAGGGTGCTTTCACATGAGCGTTCTCGAACGCTACGTTTTAACATTCAATGGAGTTAAATGGAACCTTTCACACGACGCGTTGCACGCTAGTCGAATGCGGCACAGACGTCCAAGCCAGCAAGGACGCGCGCGTCCTTATAACTCGCGCGTTGTCACTGGCTACTGGTGGCAATGGGAGCTTCCACACGAGCGTCTTGGTACGACGCGTACAGGCAGGCCCCGCTGTCGTTGACCGTCTCTCTCAGCTGGGTGAGAGCCGAGAGGACTCTGCTAGTCCTGCTCAAACCTTACATACAGATGGATGTGTGACGCTTGTGGGTACTACATTTGTGTACAGTACACTGGCAGCAATTACCTGTGGTGTGTAGTACATTCAAGTATGATATATAGTCATTGATATTAAATATGCATATATATTTCAGCATAATAATTGTTATAAGGTACATACATTCATACATCACGTAGCTTAATAAAATTAATGAACTAACATTAATGAATTTGGTGGGAAAGCAGGGTGGTGGTAGGGGCCTGTTAAAATTGAAACGCGGACGCCTAGCAAGCGCGTGTCGAACGCGGGTACAAAAATCTGACGCGTTCATGAACGCGCGTACAAAAACGTCCGTGTGAAAGCAGCCTTAATGTAAATAATCAGTCATATAATTTTTATTGTTTGTGTTGTTTGATATATGGTGTTCTTGTTTATGTTATCGTTGTTCTTGTTGTTGTTGAAGTTCCTCAGGCTGCCTGGCTGAAGAGCCCCGAGGCCCTGTGTGACTTCATCATTGTTCTCTATTCAACATCAACTATCAGACTAATAAGAGACAGGACTCTTGGATGTACACCACCACCGTATTTTTGAACCTCGATCAGGGTTAATTCCAACAAAACATCTGAAAGTGGAAGTTACATTAAAATTTTCATTCATTGTTTTAGCGCTGTACATAATATATCATCATCATTTTTGTTTAGCCTCCTTATTTTCCCTTATTGGGTCGGATGGTTAAGAGTCTGTCCCACTCTTCGCGATTGTAGAGAACCTCTTCCTCATACCTTCTTCCACACAATGTTTCCAATACTATTATAAAAGCTTCATCTTAATATAAATGTATGCATCCATCTAGCCAGTCTAATCTCAATACACTCTATTCTTTACAACTGGCACATCATAAAAATATAATATGATGTATGGGATAAGTATCATAAACAAATAATTCATAGTTACCTTTGAATAAATTCCAGTAATCCTGTAACTTCAAGTGGATAACTGATATTGAAGTTGTAGTATGCAGCAAACAACTTTCCTAACCCCAACAATAATGTAGGGATATCATCACACACAATGACTTCATCAATTCCAAGCATGTATCTACCTGCAGTCAGCCATGAATCACCTAAAATAATAAAACAGAATACAGTACTATTATAAAAACAGATAATGGTTTGTACCGATTTATATACTGTACTGTATTTTCCCAAACAAACTTCCAAAAGCATAATTTATACAGTACTGTACTTCATTAACTCAGAACTCTATCCAATCAACATACTGATATTCACTTGCTAATGATAATGGTACTTTACTTACCAACTGATACCAAGCAAGGTTTGGGAGGCATTTTTTTTTTCACAGTATTCACTTGTGGTACTTGGCTGTAAAGATAGGAACAGTAGGTTATAAAAATTTGCAAGATTAATGAAGGGAGATCAATTTAACTTTTCAAATGGGCATGTTGTCAATGGTAGCAAATATATGCAGAACAATTATTATTATTATCTACCCAGGTTAGGTCCCGGTAATTTGATGCGGTCTAGGTTAGGTTAGGTTAGGTAAAGTCAGGTTAATTTATAAAAACTATAAAACAGGGAAATCCAAACCTTAAATGATCTATCAAGTTACTGGAGGGGGGGATTAAAAAAAAAAAGTATTCATTGAAAGAATTGCCGATTTGCAGCAGTGTTGCCAGATCCGGCTGGGTCCCAGTATTTTGCCCCAGACATTTATTGTACTGTATCATTATTTCCCGGTATCTGCCCAGGTTAGGTCCCAATAGTCTGCCCTGGCTAAGTCCCGGTAGTCTGCCCAGGTTAGGTCCCGAAAGTCTGCCCAAGTTAGATCCCGGTAGTCTGCCCAGGTTAGGTCCCAGTAGTATGCCCAAGTTAGGTCCCGGTAGCCTGATGCGGTCTAGGGTAGGGTAGGGTAGGGTAGGGTAGGGTAGGGTAGGGTAGGGTAGGGTAGGGTAGGGTAGGGTAGGGTAGGTAAGGTCAGGCTAATTTCAAAATGCCCCATTTGAATATGGGGCATTTGGTGTAAATTAGAATGGTGTAAATTAGTGGGTAATGAAAGTAGAAAACTATATGTAATAACGGTAGTTCATTCAATATTAAAAAAATATATATATGTACGGTAGCTAACTTACTGTAGTTACAGTGAACCCTACATAACAAGCCATTGCCTAGTTTATTACCATACAAAATTACTGCATTGGTGCATCAGCTGCTTAGAAATCATCTACAAATTAAGTTTACAAAGTTAAAATTCTTATAGGGAAACAAGTTATAGGACCGGTAGGCCATCATTACTGTACATGGAAGAATATTTAAAATTATATAACATACCGTGAATTTTGCATCCTCCTTGGGATCTTCTCGTTGTTATTTAGTATTCTTATTGCCTGACAATGCCTGCTGAGGTCTTGGTGTGCTGTAATATGATGATATTCTGCTGGAGTTGATTTCTTGACTTGATAACTTGTTGTGTTCCTCCGCTGGTCAGTTTACGCGCCAAATTCGTCTTTTCAACGGCCCCGGTGACTAGAGCAGTGATGTCTATTAATTAACCCCTACACACTGCCGCCGACATCATCACCAATTTTCACTCATAGAAATAACTTAAAGGTGTGGTGGCAACAAATTAATTTCCAAGTATTATTAATTGTATATTGAATAAATTAGTCGTTTCTTAAGTTTAGTAGTTCTAGGATAAGAATATATATTCGTATACACATATGATAGCAGCCCACTCAAACCAAGTTAACCAATACAACATTCGAAGGGCCAAGCCTTTATTGGTTAGAAATCTTATGGCCTCGGGTTGGTTTGAGTGGTCTGTCATCCAGAAAGTATACCTGTTTCGTAGAAGACTCGACCAAAATGGATTAGAAATTGTGAATCGCGAATGTACCTTAAGGGGAGGGTATAGTTCTGACATTTTTGGAGATTGTGATTCCTCCAAATTATTCCAGGCAACAGGATACCATTATTTTTTTTTATATGGGTGTGTTTTATGACATACTTTGGAGGAATCAAGGCACTGTAAAGTACCAAAAGTATACTCTCCCCTTAATTGTTTCCTTTGTAGCTTGGATGTGTATATTAAAAAATGGAGTGGCTAATTTTTGTGTTGTAGTCCATGCATGCATGGCTATATATATATATATATATATATATATATATATATAATATATATATATATATATATATATATATATATATATATATATATATATATATATACTGTTTCTACAGAAAAGTACTGTAAATTAATTAACACAGAAATTCCCTGTATGAAAATACAGAAAGGGTCTGTACACTCAAAGAAACTACAGAAATTACAGAAATTATCTGTAAACATTAACTTTTCCATGATTTTTACAGAAATAAACCATATATATACTTTACAGGAATAATCTGTAGGGATTTGCAGTTAATAGCTGTAAAAAACAACAGACTTTTTTTACAGTGTAGGAAGGGGAATAATGTGGAGGAGAGAAGAGAGGGAGAGATGGAGGGGTGATACATGGACAAGGGAATGACCAGTGTGGGAGATAGCAGAGTGTCAAGTACTAAAGAAGGAAGGGTACATACGAGAGAGGAAGGGAGCGAGGGAATGAAGTGAGGGAGGCAGACAACAATGAGAAAAAAAGTGACGGAAGATACGAAAAAGAAAGGAAAGTGTGGGAGGGAATGGACGAAAAGAAAGGACTGGGAGAAAGAGGGATGGGAACAGACGAAAATGAATGAAGAAAGAGAGGGACGAAAGATACGAAAAAGAAAGGAGAGTGTGGGAGGGAATGGACGAAAGGAAAGGAGAGGAAGAAAGAGGGATAGGAAAAGATGAAAATGAATGAAAAAAGAGGGACGGAACAAAAGAAAAAAAAGACAAACGAAAGAAGGGGAAGAAATTGATGAGGATAAAAGTACGAAAGGGACAGGAGGGACGTAAAAAATATAGACGAAGAAAAAAAAAAAAAAAAAAAAGAATGGCGAAAGAGAAAGTACGGTAGTTAATTGAGGGGAAGGTACGAGCGGCGAGGAGGAAAGGAAAATTAGCAATATTGAGGTACCGATATATATGGAGAGAGAGAGAGAGAGAGAGAGAGAGAGAGAGAGAGAGAGAGAGAGAGAGAGAGAGAGAGAGAGAGAGAGAGAGAGAGGAGAGAGAGAGAGAGTCATGAATACGACATGAGGAGAGGGAAGAGGAAGGGAGAGGGGCGTGAAAGGGGAAGAGGGCAAGGGACGATGAGTGGTAATGGAATGGAACAGAGAAGGAAAGGAGAGGGAGCATGGAAAGGAAAGGAAAGATAGGATAAAGAGAAATGGGAGTGAAGAGTGAAATGATGTGGAGTGGAAGAGAGAGAAGTAAAGTGGGAGGGAAGTGAGGGGAGAGGGATGAAATAGAGAGGATGGAAGTGAGTTGGAGAGGTGTGAGATGAGAAATTGAGTGGAGTGAGAGGAGGAGTGGAAGAGAGGGAAGTAGGGCAGAGTGGAGTGGAATGGGGTGGAGGAGAGGGGAGAGGAAACAAGAATAGGAAGGTATAGG